>JACEEZ010015731.1:0-5000 GCA_016584305.1 Chionoecetes opilio
ATTAGGACAAGTCCTCACCCACTATAATGATATAATGATATATGATGATACTACTACTACAATAATAATAAAAAAAATCTGCCTTCCTTCCGGCACAATAACTCTACGTGTGTGTGTGTGTGTGTGTGTGTGTGTGTGTGTGTGTGTGTGTGTGTGTGTGTGTGTGTGTGTGTGTGTGGTGTGTGTGTGTGTGTGTGTGTGTGTGTGTGTGTGTGGTTGTGTGTGTGTGTGTGTGCGTGCGCGCGCGGGTGTGTGGTGTGTGTGTGAGGGATGGCTAGGCATTCCTCTGAGGTGTGAAGCAGCCACACACACACACACATACACATACACACACACACACACACAACACACACACACACACACACACACACCACACACAGGTTCACATCCTCACCACCACCACTGTCCTTGGGTGTGTGTGTGTGTGTGTGTATGTGAGTGTGTGTATTCATCTAGTTGTATTTTACAGGGCCTGAGCAATGCTCGTGTGGCCCCGTCTCCATAGCTACATTTAATCATTCATCCTTAGTGCTTAGTGTTGGGGGAAGCCACCACCCCGGGAGGCGGGTCACAAGCCCCCGGCTAACACCCGGTACCCATTCACTGCTGGGTGGACAAGGGCTCGGGTTTTAAGAAGACCGCCCGTCTGTCTTCGCTCCGCCCGGGGATCGAACCCGGGATTTCTCAGTTGAGCCGAGCGTGCTATCCCTTACACTACGAGTTTCCCTTAAGCACACACACAGTGTGTGTGTGTGTGTTGTGTGTGTGTGTTGTGGTGTGTGTGTGTGTGTGTGTGTGTGTGTGTGTGTGCGTGTGCGTGCGCGCGGGGGCGGGGCCGGGGCAAGGTTTGGGCGGGTGTGCCGCCCCTCCCTGACCTGCCCGGCAGAAAGTAGGTACTGTGCAGGCGTGTGTCTAGGTCGCGGCCCTGTGACTCGTGTGTGTTGTGTGTGTGTGTGTGTGTGTGTGTGGTTGTGTGTGGTTGTGTGTGTGGTGTGTGTGTGGTGTTGTGTGTGTGTGTTGTGTGTGTGTTGTGTGTGTGTGTTGTGTGTGTGTTTGTGTGTTTTGTGTGTGTTGTGTTGTGTGTGTTGTGGTGTGTTGTTGTGTGTTTTGTGTGTGTGTGTGTTGTGTGTTTGTGTGTGTTGTGTGTGTGTGTGTGTGTTGTGTGTGTGTGTTGTTTGTTGTGTGTGGTGTGTGTGTTTGTTTTGTGGTGTTTGTGTGTGTGTGTGTGTGGTGTTGTGTGTGTTGGTGTGTGTGTGTGTGTGTGTTGTTGTGTGTGGTGTTGTGTGTGTGTGTGTGTGTTGTTGGTGTGTGTGTGTGTGTGTGTGTGTGTGTGTGTGTGTTGTGTGTGGTGTGTGTGTGTGTGGTGTGGTGTGTGTGGTGTGTGTTGGTGTGTGTGTGTGTGGTGTGTGTGTGTGTGTTGTGTGTGGTGTGTGTGTTTGTGTGTTGTGTGTGGTGGTGTGGTTGTGGGTGTGGGTGTTGTGTGTGTGTGGTGTGTGTGTTGTGTGGTGGTGTGGTGTGTTGTGGTGTTGTGTGTGTGTGGTGTGTGTGTGGTTGTGTGTGTGTGTGTGGTGTGTGTGTGTGTTGTGTGTGTGTGTGTTGTGGTGTGTGTGTGTGTGTGTGTGTGTGTGTGTGTGTGTGTGCCACAAAGCTTGGTAATGGCGGTCCTGAGTCACCGGGGACACTTGCGGGGTTTCTAAATATACCAACATTTAATTACCGCGTCGCCACATGGAGGGCTGGCCGCGGGGACATCCATCACTATTACTGTAGTATTGTAACTAGGACACTATCTACTATAATAGTATACGCCCTACTGTACTGCTACAACACTACTGTAACAGTGAGTGGAGGCAGGTGATGGCACCCTGTATAGAGGTATACCATAACACGCCAGTAGTCTAGGACAGTGGTACAGTATACTGTCACGCCCAGTATACAGGACCTAACACGCCAGTACTCACCCATGGCTTGTTGGTGGTGGGCGGGTGGGATGATCACCTCCGCGGGGTGAGCCGCCGCCCCAGCCGCGTGTGCTGCCGCCGCCGCAGCCGCCGCGGCAAGGGGCGGCGGGCCCTGATGTCTCTGTGGCGTCGCCGCAGCAGCCGCCGCCGCCGCCGCCGCTTGTGGGTGTTGTGGGGCCAGGTGTGGGGGGTTAGGGGGGGCGGCGGCGGGTAGGGCGGCCGCCGCTAGGCCCGGCTGTGGCTGCTGGGCTTGCTGTGGCTGGGGGGGCGGCTGTGGCGGAGCGGGGGCGGGGGCAGGGGCGGGGGCGGGGGCGGGTGCGGGGTTGGCGGGGGGTTGAGGCGGCAGGGCCCCGGACGCGGCCCCGCGAGCCTCCACGGTGGCGGCGGCGCCAACCCAGCACACTGCGGCGCCCGGCGCGGCCCACACGCGACACACCTAGGGGAACACACCAGAGAGTTAGCACACACCTCAACACACACCCTATACCCTCAACACACACCTGGAGACAACACCTTAAAAACACACCTGTAGACACATCCCTATCACCACACCTGTAGAAATACCCCCATCAACACACACCTGTAGGTCAGACCTTTTTTTTATTATTTTTTTTTTTTTTACATCACAAGGAACTGGCCAAGGGCACAACAAAAATGGGTAACACAAAGCCCGCTTAGTTGCCAGTCCCTATAAAGAAGACAGTAAGAGAATAAAATACAAACAGCGGGGTATTTAGTTCAGTTAAAGTTAGTTAGTTTAGTTGAATTTAGTTCGGGAGGTGTCTTGTTACTCTTCTTTCTAGACCTGTTGGCACTTGGTCCAAAGCGCTAAAGTAATCGTCCAGAACCATTTTTTCATTGCATAATTATGTTGAATGTTCATTCAAAATACCAATCCACAAAAAATAATGCATTTCCCCGCCTTAATTAGAGAGAACTGCAACTCCGAAATGCCAGTGGTCGCTGGTAGTTTTAACTCACAATTTGGTGAAAAGTTGGTCAACTTGAAAGAAAAATATGGGCTTATTCCACTGTACTTAAAACACACAAGTATAATATTAAGAACGGGTTTTCTTCTTATGTTATTGTATAGAAGCCTGATTCTGTAAAACATTGTATATTTAGCAAATAACCAAGGAGGTTATAGGGTTTTAGGAGGCGAGGGAAATGCTACTCTATGATATTATATAGTCAATAACGAATGTTTAGAAGTTATCTATACCTAGGCAGTCATATTTTCCTGTTATTATTGTGTATCAATCAGAAAGAAAGCCTAGAAGTGCAATGAGTCGACGCGTGAAGTGGCAATGTTTTGATTCATCTCCCGCCACAATCTCCCCGCCCACCACTCCCCGCCGCGGCACGTCGCCTCCCAATTATAACCTACATTGTCGCAGCAACAAGCCGATTTCGGCATTCTTTATTCTTCGTTTTTCCAAGGCTTGCTTATTGTATTTTGACAAGGCGTTTGCCAGACGCAGCAGTACTGTCTTAGAAAAAGTGTGAACATCCCCCAAATTTTTTTACATGCCACAATATACATGTAAAATCTTTTTAAGCTTTGCTACTCGAGGCGAGTAATTTGCTTTAAAAATTGCTATTATAGAACGTTCCATCGTAATGCATGTCTCCATATAATTAGTAGAACAACAGAAGAACTATATTTTTTGGTATTCAGATGCGGTGCATCATATTTACGCGAAAATTAATTTAAAATATTATCGCGGAGCCAAACAAGTAGACCAACCTTTGAGTTAAAACTGCCAGCGACCACTGGCATTTCTCGAGTTGCAGTTCTCTCTAATTCCCTAAAAACATGACTTTTGTATATTGCGCGGGGAAACAATCTGCCCCGTTACAACAATCTGCCCCGTTACAGCCGCCGCGCGGAACTTGCTGATGCCGTCACGGGAGGCCGACAAACTGCATCCCACAGCCCGCCTCTCCCCGGCGCACACAGCTTCTCCACACATTTATCGTGGCCGTAAGGTCGGAAACGAGTCCTAAGCTCTCTGGAAAGGCACAGCTTTCTTCCTGCACCCATAAAGGATACAAGTATATGCCATATCACAAAAAAAAAATCTCAGCAACACCCAAAATTTATTCTAAAAACGGGTGACTGAATGCAAAAAGTGACAACATATTGTTGATATATTCGATAATGGCTATATTTTGACAGCATTAAATCAGGAATTATAAAATGGCCTGGACGATTACTTTAGGAGATTTATCGTACGAGGAAAGACTCAAATTAAATCTTGCAGCCCTGGAGCAAAGAAGGGAAGGAGGCGATCTGATTACTGCGTCCAGGGTCTGCAAGGCACGGGAGAATGGAGAGAGAGAGAGAGAGAGAGAGAGAGAGAGAGAGAGAGAGAGAGAGAGAGAGAGAGAAAGAGAGAGAGAGAGAGAGAGAGAGTCAGTATTTGTGGGACGCGAGAGGTCAGTATTTGTGGGACGCGAGAGATACGAGAGGTCATGGGAGGAAGTTGAAGAGGACCCCCTGACACAGAGACATCACGAAGCACTATAGCTTCCCCTACAGATCCACTGCACGGTGGAATAACAGGAAGGAGGAGGTGGTGGTAAATACACGACAAAAAAATAGAATAACCTTTCTGTTTAACCCCTTCACGCCCAGATCTTTCCTTCGCTACTGTATATAAAATCGTCCGTTGTCGAGCCATAAAATCACGAAGTCACTGAATATACCAAATGAGTTAGTGGACAAGGACACTAAACAGGTCATAGCTATAAAATATTGCTGAGATTCATTACAAATTGCCTAATGGTACCCAAATTACAATGGAAATTAAATACAACAAGTATCCCCCACACAGCGATGATGCATACCAGCGATGCCATCACACTATTTAAATGAGTCAATAATATGTCCAAGAATATTCACTTCAAACACACACACACACACACACACACACAAGCTGGTTAATATAAATTTTGGAGACGGGACAGTACCAGCTTAGATCTTCCAATAATTCACAACTAGATACACACACACACACACACACACACACACACACA
>JACEEZ010015731.1:17500-22500 GCA_016584305.1 Chionoecetes opilio
ATATGCATTATGCACTCAGTATGAGCGCATACCTCCGCCCGAATATTTCATCAATAATTATATATATGCATTATGCACTCAGTATGAGCGCATACCTCCGGCCGAATATTTCATCAATTATATATATGCATTATGCACTCAGTATGAGCGCATACCTCCGGCCGAATATTTCATCAATAATTATATATATGCATTATGCACTCAGTATGAGCGCATACCTCCGGCCGAATATTTCATCAATTGGTTGCCATGGCAACAGTTGTCAATAGATTTCATCCAAAATTAAATCAGTTTTTCCTTATACCAAATAGACTTGGTATACCGAGTTTGATCCAAATCTATTCGTAACTTTTCGAGAAATCCTGTACACTAACAGACAGACAGACAGACAGACAGACAGACAGATCGGGGTGAAAACATAACACCTCCAACTTTGTTGGCGGAGGTAAATATACATAATAAATGAATTACACACACACACACAGTCACACACACACACACACACACACACACAGTCACACACACACACACACACACACACACACACACACACAGTCACACACACACACACACACACACACACACACAGTCACACACACACACACACACACACACACACACAACAGAAAAAGTAAATACCAGAATATAAATAATAATAATTTCCTTGACATCCTATTCCACTTCCTTCCTTCCTTCCTTCTTTCTCTCTCCTCCTTCTTCCTCCCTTCCTTCCTTCCATCTTTCCCTCTCTCTCCTCCTCCTCCTCCTCCTCCTCCTCCTCCTCCTTCCTTCCTTCCTTATCTCTCCTCCTGCCTTCATTCCTTCCTTCCTTCTCTCTCCTCCTTCCTTCCTTCCTTCCTTCTTTCCCTCTCTTCTCCTCCTCCTCCTCCTCCCTTCCTTCCTTGTCTCTCCTCCTTCCTTCTTTCCTTCTCTCTCTCCTCCTCCTTCATTCCTTCTCTCTCCTTCCTCCCCCCCCAACCTACATTCTCCCCCCCCCCTCTGGTCCACCCCACCAACCCCATAAAACCCCCCTCTAAGTCGTAATAGTAGGTAGCAAAATTTTTAGTAGTATATTTAATAGTAGTGTAGTAAAGTAGTAGTAGTAGTAGAGTAGTGTTTTGTAGTGTATAGTAGTAGCTCAGCCCTTTTTTTTTTTTAAAAGCAAAAAACCCAGCCCCCTTGCTGTTACTCCTTTGAATTGGAGCAGGAAAAAGGGAAAAACTACGCTTCTATTAATTCAGCTGTATTTTATCATAGAAAACCCTATACAGGTAAACACAGGCACCATTTTAAGCAGGGGACCTTAAGATAAAAAGGATATATGCCAGGAGAAGGGAATAAAACGCTTCTTTTTAAATTTCAGCTGTATTTTATCATATTTAACCCAGTATGGGAAAAACACAGGCCCATTTAAGCAGAGCCCTTTAAAGATAGAATGGATATACCCAGGAAAAGGGAAATACACGTTTCTTCTAAATTTGCGTATTTATATATTTAACCCTAGTATCGGGGTAAAAAAGGCTTTTCTTTTAAGCGGAGCCCTTTAAAGATAGAATGGATATATACCAGGAAAAAGGGAATACTGTTCTCTAAATGTAGCGTTTTATATATTTAAAACCCTAGATCGGGAAAAACACAGGACCTTTTTAAGGACCTTAAGATAGAATGGATATATGCCGGGAGAAGGGAAACTACGCTTCTTTAAATTTCACCCCGTATTTATCATAGTTAACCCTAGTATGGGTAAAACACAGGCATCTTTTTAAGCATGAGACCTTAAGATAAAATGGATATATGCCAGGGGAGAAAGGGAAAAAATACTACGCTTTTTCTAAATGTAGCTGTATTTATCAAGTTAACCCTAGTACAGGAAAACCCGGGCCCCCCATTTTAAAAGAGGAGACCAAGAAGAATGGAATAGCCAGGAGAAGGGAATACTAGCTTCTTTTTAAATTTTCACCCTGTATTTATCATATTTAAACCCCTTAGTATGGGAAAAAGGGGCATTTTTTTAAAAGATGGGGCCCTTTAAGTTTTGCATGGAATTTTGCCTTTTTTAAAAAAAACACCCTTTTATAGAGAAAAAATAGTAGCAAATTTTTCTTTTTCAATTTTTGACATTATTTCAATTTCATGTTTTTTTTGGATTTTTTTCACAATACCTTCAAAAATTCCCCTATATTTTAAATCATTTGTCCTTTTTTTTATTTATCACCATCATCATCATCATCAGCATAGCATCAGCATCAGCATCAGCATCAATATTTCCTGGTATAATACACGTCCTTGCAAGATGACCTTTCCTCACCTCATTAAGTTTGTCCACGGGGGTAGCCAGGCTTCTCTTTTCTCTCTCTCCTCTCTTTTCTCCTCTCTCTCTCCTCTCCTCTCTCTCTCTTCTTTCTTTACCTTAAAACCCCTTATAACAAAAAAAAAAAAATTTCCCCTTTTATTTTTCAACAATGTTCCTTTCCTTTTTAAACTCTTCGGGGTAGCCGGGCTCTCTCCTTCCTCTCTCTCTCTTCCTCCTTCTCTCTCCTTCTCTCTCTCTCTTCTCCTCTCTCTCTCTCTCTCTCTCTCATAACCCAAAAAAATAATTCCCTTTTTTTTAACAATTTTCCTTTCATTTAAAAAAAACCTACATTTTTTTCCACATTTTTTTTCCATTCACCCTTAAAAAAAAAATATTCGCTTCAACATATTATAGAAGGACCAAAATTTTCCCTTCGTTTTTCCACTAAATTGTTTCTTCCTATCCATTTTTTTCATATTTTTCCCTTAATTCTCACACCTCAAGTTTTTTCTGCCTTCGAATATCACCCCAAAAAAAAAAAAAAAAAAAAAAAATCTTCATTCAACCTAACATATTTTCCCTTCACAAATGTTTTCCTTTCATTCATATTATTTTACTCTTATATTTTCCCCTTAACATTTCTTTTTCTTTTTCTATATCGCCAATTTTTTTTCTTCACTCAACCTAAGATATTTTCCCTTCACTATTTTTTCCTTTCATTCCTTCATTCATATTTTTTCCTCTTTTATTCTTCTCTTAAAATTTCTTCAATAAATTAGTATTAAAATCTCGCTTTTATTTCTCTTCTAAATGTTATATTTTCACACCCTGTTTAAGTCTTCTTTTCAGTCTCCCTCTCTTCTCCTCTTCCTCTCCTCCTCTCTCTTCTCTCTCTCTCTCTCTCTCTCTGCATTATATTAGTTTAAATTTTCTGACCCATCAACCCCCCCCCCTTTTTCTTCACCCCTAACAGGCCACCTTTAATAGCATACGACCAGAGGAAAAGAAGAGGAGAGAAGGGGGAGAGAGAGAGAGGAAGGAGAGAGAGAGAGAGAAGAGAGAGAGAGGAGAGAGAAAAAAAAAAAAAAAAGTAAAAAGGAGTAGTTATGTTTTTTTGTTTTTGAAAAGGGGAAATTTGAAGAGAAAGAGAGAGGGAGAGAGGGGGAGAGAGAGAGAAGAAGAGAAGGGGGAGGAAAAGAGAGAGAGAGAAGAGAAGAGAGAGAGCTATAAGACGAAAAGAAAAATAGAAAGGAAAGAAAACAAAGAAAAAAGTGAGAAAAAAAAAAGATAACGTGGGTTTCAATAAAAAAAAATATAAAAAAACCCCTAATAAAAAAAAAAAATAAATATATATATATATAAAATTAAGAATAGATAAAAAATAAAAAAAAAGCAAGAAATTATGATAAAATATAAATAAAAAAATAATGAAATTTAAAATTGAAATAAAAAATCAGAAAATCTATTCAAAAGAAAATTTTAATGAAAAAGTGATACAAATACAAACAAAAAAACGAATAAATGATGGGGGGAAAAAAAAAATATATATATAATTGAAAAATGCAGAGAGAGAGAGAGAGAAGAACGAGGGAAAGAGAGAGAGAGAGGGGAAAGAGAGAGAGGAGAGAAAAGAGAGAGAGGGGAGAGATGAGAGAGAGGGGAGGAGAGAGAGGGGAAGAGAAAAGAGACAGTCAGAAGACAAACAGACGACAGAAGACAGACAGAGAGAGAGAGAAAGAGAGAGAAGGAGAGAGGAGAGAAGGGGAGAGAAGGGAGAAGAGAGAGAGAGAGTCAGCAGTAACACAAACCGTTTGCACAAACAACAAATAAAAACAAACAGCAACAAGTGACGAGTGTGTGTGTGTGTGTGTGTGTGTGGTGGTGTTTTGGGGGTTTGGGTTGGTGTGGGTGTGTGTGGTGTGGTGTGCTTTGTGCGTGTGGGTGGGTTGTGTGCGGTGCGTTCGTGTGGTGTGTATTCTTAGTTAAATTTTAATGTAGTTGTATTTTCCAGGGCCAGAGCGACGCTCGTATGGCCCCGTCTCCATAGCTACATTTAATCATTCCTCCTTAGTGCTTAGTGATGGGGGAAGCCACCACCGCGGGAGGCGGGTCACAAACCCCCGGCTATCACCCGGTACCCATTCACTGCTGGGTGGACAAGGGCTCGGGTTTTAAGAAGACCGCCCTTCTGTCTTCGCTCCGCCCGGGGATCGAACCCGGGACTTCTCGGTTGTGGACCCGAACGTGCTAACCCTTACACTACGGAGTTCCCATATGTGTGTGTGTGTGTGTCAGCTTCCCACACACCACACACACACACAGAAAGAGAGCGAGAGAGAGGTTTGACCGCTAATATGACCTCATCTGACATAAGAGGGGGGAGGGTAGTGACCTTTTTTTAAAGTGGAGGAAGGAGTCAGAGGAGAAGGAAAGGAGGGAAGGGAATGGTGGAGAGGGAAGGAGGAAGGAAAGGGAAGGAGGGGAAATGAGTGGTCAATGTGGAGGAAGAGGGAGGGGAGGGGAGGAAGGGAAGGGGAGGGAAGGGAAGGGAGGGGGGAAGGGGAGGGGAAATGAGTGGTCAATGTGGAGGAAGAGGGGGGGGGGGGAGGGGGGGGGAGGGAAGGGAAGGAAGGGAAGGGAAGGGAAGGGGGGGAAGGGAAGGGAGGGAGGGAAGGGAAGGAGGGGAAATGAGTGGTCAATGTGGAGG
>JACEEZ010015731.1:30000-33300 GCA_016584305.1 Chionoecetes opilio
ACTACTACTACTACTACTACTACCACCACTACTACTACAACTACTACTACTACTACCACCACTACTACTACTACTACTACTACTACCACTACTACTACTACTACTACCACTACTACCACTACTACTACTACCATTACCACCACTACCACCACTACCACCACTACTACTACTACTACTACTACCACCACTACTACTACTACTACTACTAATACTAATACAACTACTACTACTACCACTACTACTACTACTACTACTACTTCTACTCCCACCACTACCACTAATACTAATACAACTACTACTACTACCACTAATACTACTACTACTACTACTACTCGACTAAACCACCTAGCCGGAAATGGTCCTTTATCTCCTTCCTCCACACGACCACCACCATCTCCTCCTCCTCCTCCTCTTCTTCCTCCACACAACAACAACAACCTCCTCCTCCTCCTCCTCCTCCTCCTTTCACCTTATTATAAAAAGGACATAGATAAACTAGAAAAAATACAGCGCAGAGTAACCAAAATGATACCTAGATTGCGAAATAAATCGTACGAAAATCGGCTCAAAGAACTTAACTTATTCCCACTAACAAAACAAAGGGATAAAGGTTGACCTCATCGAAGTATTTAAAATCTTCAACGGATTTACGAACGTAGTCCCAGAAAATCTTTTTCACGCTAGACCGGTCAAGCTCAACTAGAAACAACGGATTTAAAATAAGCAGGAAACGGTTGTAACGAACGAAGCAAAGTACTTCTTCACAAACCGTTTTGGGTTAAACGTAGGAATGTGTTTGCCGTCAGACGTATTTAAACTAAAATACAATAGAATCATTTAAAAGTCGCCTCGAATAAATTATTCTATCACATCCCCGGTTGTCACTGTTTATTCGGAATAATAAATTTCTCGCGGGCCTCTGAAACTTACTCTCATTGCGTAAAATGATTGCGAGTCGCGTCTACACAACCCCTCCCACAGTCTCAGACAGCCCCGAGTAAAGGTCACTACTACAACTTTTGACCTGTAAACGGGCTGTGGTTCAGTAAGGGCCCTGTCAGTTAGTGACCACCATCGGGATTTATATACCAGGGGTCACTGCTGCAGGGGGCATTGAAGTGCAACGGCGTCCTACTTGGAAATGCACTACCGCAGTGGATGAAACGGAGCTGGGGCCTGATTGACTGCTGCCTCCCAAGAAAGCGCCAGGCAAGGCTGCCGCACCACCCCTGAACTTCCACACTGAGCCTACACCAACACTACATTTTGACCTCATAACACACAAAAGATAGCCCCGAGTTAACGGTTACCACTACTACTCTCGACCTGTGACGGGCTGTTTGGGTTTAGTTAGGGTCCGACAGTTAGTGACCACCATCGGGATTTAAGGTACCAGGGTCACTGCTGCAGGAGGCATTGAAGTGTACGGCGTCCTACATGGAAAGTACACAATCCGCAGTGGATTGAACGGAGCTGGGGCCTGATTGACTCTGCCTCCCAAGAAAGCGCAGGCAAGGCTGGGCCCCACCACCCTTTAACCTCCACACTGTGTTCCCCAACCATTAAAAACACACATAACATACCTATCTATCAAGACTAAACCTACCCCACAAACTAGTAGTAGTTAGCCATAGATTACAGCTTTCAACTTTCCTCACAAATTCCCTGCAGTTTTTCTATACTGCATGGTATCACTTCTTTTTTCCGGCCACTTCGGCTGGAGGGATGGGTGGGTGAGGAGGAGCCTTCTACTTCCTATCCTTTCTCTCTTATTTTCTAGTTAGTGTAGTATAGTTAAGCAAACAGTTTTTGTAAGGGCCTATCGGTCTGTTGCTGTTTGTGTTTTCCCTTTGTATTCCTTTTTATTCCTTCTACTACTATATATTTCTTTCTCTCCCATCCTTCAATCGCCCCCCCCTTTCCTCCCTCTAATGACCCCCCTCTCTCTCTCTCTCTCTCTCTCTCTCTTCTCTCTCTCTCTCTCTCTCTCTCTCTCTCTCTCTCTCTCTCACCCGAATGTCCTCTAAGATTAAAACACTTGTGTAAAGTCAACGAACCTCTCCTCTCTTCTCCTCTCTTCTCTCTCTCTTCTCTCTTCTCTCTCTCTCTCTCTCTCGCTCTCTTTTGACCTCTGTTGCCCTTGTCAGGTCACTCGTGGGTGTCAGTTGACCTTCCAGAGGCCACTGTGTGTGTGTGTGTGTGTGTGTGTGGGGTGTGTGTGTGTGTGTGTGTGTGTGTGTGTGTGTGTGTGGTGGTGTGTTTTGTGTTTTGTGTGTGTGTGTGTGTGTGTGTAGAGGACAGATAAAAATGAGGGATGCGCCATGGAGAGAGAGAGAGAGAGAGAGAGAGGGAGAGAGAGAGAGAGAGAGAGAGAGAGAGAGAGAGAGACTATAATTTGATGCTTCAACTTCCTGGTCAGAGATACACACAAACAAACACACACACACACACACAGGGAACTCTGTAGTGTTAGCACATTCGGCTCACAACCGAGAAGTCCCGTGTTCGATCCCCGGGTGGAGCGAAGACAGACGGGCGGTCTCCTTAAAACCGAGCCCCCGTCCACCCAGCAGTGAATGGGTACCGGTGTGTTAGCGGGGGTTTGTGACCCGCCTCCCGGGGTGGTGGCTTCCCAACACTAAGCACTAAGGAGGAATGATAAAAAGTAGCTATGGAACGGGCCATGCCAGCGTAGCTCAGGGCCCCGGAAAAAACAACTAGGTGAATACACACACACACACACACGCACCACACACACCCCAACACACACACACACACACCTTTCATTGCAGTGGGAAAAAGGAAGGAAGGGAAGGAAAAGCGGAAGGGGGCACATTTGGATAGAGGGGAAAAAGGAGAGAGAGAGAGAAGAGAGAGAAGAGAGAGAAAGGGGAAGGAGAGAGAGAAAAGGGGGGAAGGAAAAGTGGGGGGCAAATGGTCTTGAAATTCTTCCACGCCCCCCCACATCTCTCTCTCTCTCTCTCTCTCTCTCTCTCTCTCTCTCAAGGAAATGTGATATAAACAGCGGGAACATGTTTTAATTTTGAGAGAGAGAGAGAGAGAAGAGAGAGAGAGAGAGGAGAGAGAGAAGGGGAGAGAGAGAGAGAGAGAGAGAGAGAGAGAGAGAGGAGAAGAGAAGAGAGAGAGGACGTCACCCTCCGTGGAGTTCAGTGGTCTCTCGTCCTCCAATTCAAGGTCGACTTTATCTCTCTCTTTTTAAAAATGAAATATTTACTAAACAAATATTTGCCTCTTGAACCCTATCTAATCAATCTCTCTCTCTCTCTCTCTCTCTCTTTT
>JACEEZ010015732.1:2500-20000 GCA_016584305.1 Chionoecetes opilio
TTTTTGTCTGTACATCTATGTTTTAGAGTGTGCTGAATACAATGGAGCCATAAAAAGTATTTCGAGTTGACATAATTAGCATAAACTCAATAAGGTGAAGAAAAATATATTTTTTAATTTTTTTTATTTTAATAATACCACAACAATGTTATGTACGTTACATTTATAATAGCCAAACTATGATATATTGCACAAAACATCAATTAGAAACTACAAATAACCCAACCATATGCTGAAGGAATGTCTAATCAGTGGTATCCCCTTCGCCTTGCACATCAAGAACATGCGAATTTTTACAATTGTACCCACTGCAACCAGTGCACATTATGGTACACTCCATCCGTGCCTTGTAACAACGACATGACTTACCACACCCTACCTTGCAGCCGCAAGATACCATTTTCAGTACCTTCTCGCGAGCAACAGGCCTATCGGTATAGATTGGAACAAGTATCCCCTCTCTGTACTCCCACCCCCACTCATTTGGTGGTAGCTCATTTCCCTGCCATTGCTGAACAGCATGGTATGTTCTATAGCTATGGAACTTGGCAGCTGCTGAAGTTGAAGGGATTGATTCCAACTTGAAACCAGATGAGGATAAAGACGCTCTACGTGTAGATCGGAAGTACATAACATAGCGATACTTGTCCAGTGAATTTGACCGGACAGCTCCATACAGCTTTAGTAGAAACAACTCTCCTATGCGTGCTATCTCATCCTGACTGCTGTCAGACTGAGAGAAAACACTCAAACAGTCCCAATTGTCATCACTATCGAACAGCTGAAGGGCCCTTTTCTTCCCTTGATTGTATATGGAAGACACAGTATCACATCCAGTGATTGCATGTACTAAAATCAGGTGTTGTTTGATGCTAGAACAAGCTTCCTGGATTTCACGTATACAGTACACATGCAAAGGGTTCCGTCCACAGAGCATATGAAGATTCATGTTTGGGGTGGCTTGTGCGACCATCACCAGCAAGTCAGTATCAGTTCCCACGGCAACGACAGGCGAATTTTGAGTTGGGGCACCACCTATGGCAGTTGATGTAATCATGGCACTTGATGCAATCAGCCAGTCAGCATCTGCAACACTCTGTTTGACAATTATACCCACAGCCTCATATTTCTCATTTAATTTTTGGATTAATCGGTCCTTATTCCTGCCATTACATAGTGCCATTTTATCACTGTCTTGCAATTGCGTCATTGTCGGGTATTCAGAGTTAACTTATGCTACAGACTTTACATCATCTTGTATGATTGCAGCTGCCATATCTATGATTGAATCTTTTGTCATGTTACTAGACTCATAATTTCTTCTAAGGATGTGGTTACTTTCATCTAAGCAAGTATATATGGTCTGTTTTCCAATATCACAAGTCCGAACAATGTCCTGCCCGAAACATTCCTCCAATTTATGTCCTAGCCTTTTGGGGTTGTAGCCCTCTTCTCCATCTAAATAGTCGTCCATCAAAGTCATAAGTTCTGCAAGTGAATATTGACATTCCTCATTGTCGCGTATAAATTGGCACAACTTCTGGAATGCCGCGTGTTTTGTGGCATTGACAGGTCGGCCCCGTTGATATCCAGCACGGGTATTCTCGCTTGGAAATTGTTTGCCAGCATAGAAGAGAACCTGACAGTCATGGTGGTACTTGACTTCAGCAGCAATTAAATCTAACTCATTGGATACGCGATGTCTAACAGCATCTCCCCACTCATCATGGCGATCGCCAGCTTTCTCAATTACGCTTTGAAGGGTGGCTTTTGTCATAGCATCATGTGCCCGTACCCGACGGTTGCGGGGTATCTTTGTTTCTACATTGTAGTCTATTACAGTCTTTGCACAATAGAGACAATCTTCTTTTATATTGAAAACTCGAGTTCTTGAACGTAATTTTGAAGATGATGTGCCCCAATCAGAGTCCAATGGCTCTTCTTCCCTTTTCCTTTTGTAAGAAGTAATACTGCATGGTCGAATGTATTCGCGACGACATTTACCATGGACTGGGACTGGCAATTGTGACCTCTTCCTCTCAAATACAGACTGCAAACCATCTTATCTTTCAATGCTGACTCGTAGGAGTCCCTCAAGGTCCTTATCATGGACCTCTGCACGATCTGATGTGATCTGCTTACCGCATGTGGGAATACTGCAAAACTCGGCCATCATGACAGCACCTGAAAAACGAGAAAATTATTATTGTAATTATTATTATTATTATAATATACTATTACCTATAATTTATGCTAATTATCACTCACTAATATTATAACATACTAGTAATTACACTTTATGCTAATTATTTTAACTCAAAATGAACATGGCATGGGTCCACTGTAATAAGTTGCCAGTTATGCCGATTTTGGTATTTAACCATTTATCGCAAACTGTTTTAGCGGCCATCTTCAATTCTGAAAATGCCACCAGGTAGCATTTGCAGAACTTTGCACAGTGGACATGCTTATGGTTTTCTGGAGCTCCCCTGAAAAAATCAGCTTTCTACTATTTTTTTCTAGGTTTTCGTAAAATTTTTACTAATGCTCTTGTACTATTATCTCTCTCGCCCTCTCTTCCTCCTTCCCTCACTCCCTCCCTCTCCTCTCTTCCTCCCTCTCTACCTCCCTCTCTCCCTTCATCTCTACTCCTTTACTTAAGGTAATCGTCCAGACCCATTTTTTTGGCATAATTATGTTGAATGTTCACTCAAAACACCTAATAAACCCACCAAAAATAATTGAATTACATGCCTTATTTCCGTAAAAAACACGACTTTTGTAAAAAGCGCATGAAAAACACTTTCTTCATTCAAACAGGTCCGCGGATATTATTGATGACGTCATTTAAGGAAGTCAAATGTAAACAACTGTCGTCTCACACCCTCACACACCACGTCTCACACACAAGAGTACCTCACACCCCCGCCGTTTCTTACTTATTTACCACAAAATACTCCTTTATAAGTGATTAACCAGGACGTGTGTGGTACTGTGGTTGCTGGAGGTACTAGAGGAGACAGGAGACAGGAGAGAAGAGAGAAAGGCATTGGAGGTACCGGAGAGAAGGGAAGAAGGCATTAATTAGTGTAGTGATTAGTTAGTAAGAGCAAAGCATTGAGTGATCTAGCTCTGTACACATCTTATGTCTATGTTAAGTGTGCTTTTAAGTATAACAAGGCAGTTGAAGGGATTATCTTGTTAAAATATTCCATCTAGTATCTGTCTCTCGATTCGTCTTCTTCTTCTTGTGACATTTGATGCTTCATAGTATAGACAACGTATCGCTTCATAGGTCCTCTTCAAACTTGGTCTCCTTCGTTAACAGATTTGTCAACTCTTCCCCTGGCTATTTCACCTGGGATACTAAAACATTTTCATTAGTTTTGGTCTGTGTGAGTGAAGGCGTCAGCTGATGGCTGTGTGACAGTGTTATACGGCAATATCTTATCTCCTGTCTCCTGTAGTACCTCCAGCAACCCCAGTTCCACACACGTCCTGGTTAATCACTTATAAAGGAGAATTTTGCGTCGTCTGCTTGGCGTGAGGAGCGTTTTCGAAGCTCGAGGAATTTGCAGATTTTGATTGCGGATTATTTAAAAAACGGCTGACGGGATGCAAAAAGTAACAACATATTGTTGATATATGCGATAATGACTATAATTTGATTGCATTAAATCAGGAATGATAGAATGGTCTGGACGATTACTTTAACATCTCCCTACCTCTTTCCCTCTCTACCTTCTTCCCTTCCTCCCTATTTCCCTCCCTTTCCTCTCTTCCTCCCTCTTTCCATCCATCCATGCATACCTCCTTTCTTCCCTTCCTCTTTCTCTACCTCTCTTTCCTCCATCTCTCCCTCTCTCTCTCCCTCCTTCTCTCCCTCTCTTTCCTCCATCTCTCCTTCACTCTCTCCCTCTATTTCCTCCATCTCTCCGTCCCTCTCTCCCCCCCTTTCCTCCATGTCTTCCTTTCTCTCTCCCTCCCTTTCCATCCATAGTTGTTGTATTAGTATCCCTTCCCCTCCTCCCTCCCTCTTTCCCCTCACCAAAATCCCATCTCGGGCGGGACATTCCCCTCAGTAAGCACAAACGTATCAGCGTGCGCCTGGCTGGGCTGTTGAGGGGACGCGAGGATGTTTCAAGAGGGAACTGCGAGGGGAGGGACGTGAGGGGCAACGCGATGTCTTTGGTGGACTGAGGGAATGAGGGGAAAGGAACAATTTGAGGGAAAGCCAAAGGAATCTGCACCTACACACTTCGTCTTTAAAGGAGTGAATAAACTAGTGTAGAAGTGAGGTTAAAGTAAAGGAGGAAGTCAAGTAAAGAAGTCAATTTAGGATACTGGCAGGATATATAAGGAAGGGAAGGCTATCAGAGGCGACAGTGAAGGAATAGCACATTTAGGAAGCTCTGCAATGCCTTATAGTCTATTTTTTTCACGAAGCAAAAATTCCATTCTATCTTAAGGTCTCATGCTTAAAATTATGCCTATGTTTACCTGATAATATGGTTAACTATGATAAAATACAGCAGACATTTTGAAGAACCGCGACTATTCCCTTCTCCTGGCATCTAATATCAGTCAGTTAGCAGCAATGGGTCAGGATTTTTCACCTCCTTAAAAAAATTACTAGTTACCCTTAGCACTCTTTATAGCACCCTTAGCACTCTTAAAAGCAGGGGATGAGTGAGTGTGTGAGTGTGAGAAGGATATCAGAGGTAACAGTGAGGATTAGCACCTTTAGGAACCTATGCAGTGTCTTATCTCACTGTAATAGCAAGGTGTGTGTGTGTGTGTGTGTGTGTGTGTGTGTGTGTGTGTGTGTGTGTGTATGTGTGTATGTGTGTATGTGTGTATGTGTGTATGTGTGTGTGTGTGTGTGTGTGCTCCCCGGGCGGAGCGAAAGATAGATGGGTGGTCTTTCTTAAATCCCTAGCCCCTGTCCACCCAGCAGTGAATGGGTACCGGGTGCCAGCCGGGGGTTTGTAGCCCCCCCCCCGGGGTGGTGGCTTCGGCCAACACTAATATGTAGCAGCGGTAGATCACTATGGCTCTGAGGCATTATCCTCTAAACAAAACAAACAAAAACAAAAAACAAGAGTGTGTGTGTGTGTGTGTGTGTGTGTGTGTGTGTGTGCGTGTGCGTGTGTGTGTGTGTGTGTGTGGTGTGTGTGTGTGTGTGTGTGTGTGTGTGTGTGTGTGTGTGTGTGTGTGTGAGGATTAATGATGCTGTAAATGACACGCATGTATCCATCGAGGTGACTTGGCTTCGGGTGTTGGAATAGATTGTCGGGTTTTGCATTGCTATCTTGACCAAACGTTGGAATTTACTTACTCCTACGCATCACTACTTCTACTTCTACTACTACTACTACTACTACTACTACTACTACTACTACTACTACTACTACTCAGTGGCGTAGCTAGGTATTTATCATTGGGGGGCACCTGGGGGGCACAGCTGACTCTGGGGGGGCACTAGATGAGCCGAACAAGCCCATACAGCTGGGGAGTTTGGTAGGGACTTGGGACTTACTTTCACTTACAGTGCCATGATCCCCCCACCCCCCCTGCATATTTTGCATTCTGACCAATATCAAGAGTATATCGGATGTCGTATGGACTATGGAAGGTTATTATATTTTATTCTTGGAGTGTGTGTTAATAATGTAGGGTATCATCCAGTTGCTGATGGAGAACGAGATAAAGCAGTCATGACCAAAAATGTAATACATATATTACCACTTATACAAAATGGAAATAACATAATTGATACTGAAAATAAAGAAAAAGGCAGACGTTTTAAAGCAGCAGGCAATTTTTTTTTGGCTCACTGAGAAAGTGAGAATACCTCACTTAAGCAAAACATTTATGTTCTTGGGGTTCTCAGCAAACTTATCAACAAATACTTCTAAATCAAGGTTTATAACTCGCCTGCTTTCAATTGACAACGCAGCAAGATTACCTAATCTCTCATTGCCCATTGTATTTCTCAGTCTAATTTTGATTAATTTCAGAGCAGAGAATCTTCTCTCTGCTGAAGCTGATGACATAGGTTTACTACATACATTTTGGCCAGTCTGTAGAACTCAGGAAATGCCTCTTCATATGGACCAATAATTCTCACTAAATCTAACAGTGATTTGGGCTTTTCATTGTCAATTACATCCTTATAGCGTCATTCTAAAATGCGTTTTGCAGAGTGCAGCTCATGGTTAAGATGTTCCTCATTAGCACGAAATGCATGAATAAGTCCAGACATTTTCTCAAAAGATAAGAACTCAGTACTTTGTGGATTCAGTGCCTGAAATGCTTTCACAAGTTCACATGCTTCATTACTGGAGCGCCTTGTCATTTATGTTGACATATGATCTGGAATAGGATAGAAAAAGTTAATTCGTGTTGAATCCTTAACACTGAAATCAGAGTGTGCTATCCCTGACTGTTTTCCAATAGAATCAGTAACAACAAAATCCTGGTGGGTGGTGACCACTGGGAGTATTTAAATAAAACTATATATAGATCAAGAAATATTTATACACGTGTAAAAACCGATATATATTCATCCCTTGACGTATATGGCCACATCAACATAACTTCACAAAATATGTTATTACCTCATTATAAGGCACGCAACCAACTTTAAATGAATTATAAAAATATGTACATAAGAATTTTATGAACAACCACTCGTATATGAACAATCTCCGAGGTCCACAAAAGAAATTTGGAATTAAAAATTCTGGCGGTATGTAGTACTTTTTTCCTTAACCAAAACGCCTCCATTGTGTAGACAGTTTCCGTTTCACATTCTACACTCTGAAATATCAAAACCATGAGCTGCTGAGTTTCTCTCAACTTCATCCCACAAAGCATCGGCAGTGGTCGCTGCCGTACAAGGCCACGAATGATCGGTCACTGACTTAGTGTTGTTATGTCGGTTCAGAGAACGCGTATAAGACACGTACAAGAGGGAGACACGTACCAACACAAGGCATTATAGAAAATTTGTAAGGATAACTGGTGGAATTTTGTTATGTTCGTTGGTGTTAAAAGTAATCAATAGAAAGTATATGCATTTAACTCAGACTCAGAGGCATGTTTCTTTCTTTCAAGCAGAGGAAAAATATTTATTGTATTTGAGGTCGAGGGTAAGTCATCAGTAAAAATTATTCATGATACTCCATGCATGCTCCCTCAGTCCTACCTAGTGGAACACGGTTCCCACACCACATGGCAGCCGTGTCCAGTGGATGGGCACCTGGGGGGGCACCAGCTTCTCGTGGGGGGGCACGTACACACCCATGCCCCCCTGTAGCTACGCCACTGCTACTACTAGCACCATTACTACCAATACCACCATTATCACCACTACCACCATTTCTACTAATACTACCACCACAACTACCACTACCATTGCTACCACTACCACCATTACTACCACTACTACCTCCACTACTAGCATTGCCACCACTATCACTACTACTACCACAACTACAACTACCATTGCTAACACTACTACCATTGTTACCACTACCACTACTACAACTACCACCACTACCACCACTAATAGCTACCAATGCCACCACTACCACCATTACTACCACTACTACCTCCACTACTAGCATTGCCACCACTATCACTACTATTACCACAACTACCACTACCATTGTTACCACTACCACTACTACAACTACCACCACTACCCCCACTAATAACTACCAATGCCACCACTACCACCATTACTACCACTACTACCATCACTACTACATTTCTCCCGTTTAATCGTAAGCTTTAGGAGCAAAGATCAGAACTCCTCCCACTCTCATGCTATTCACGTTCTAAAGGTTTTCTGTTCTCGTTTCTTTGTTCTTTGTTCTCGCTCGTACGGTTCAGTTAGGTAAGTTTGGGGTATTATGGTCTTTCTATTTTCGGTTCCAATTTTAATACAATGAGTAAATAACTTTTTTTTACTGATTCTCTTTTTCTTTATTATTTTAGTTTTTTTGTTTTTATACACAAGATTCTGATGGTATATGAATTATTTTTTCAAGAATTTTGCTCCTCTTTCTATTTTCGGTTCCAATTTTGTTACAGTGAGTCAGCGGTTCTCAAACTTTTTCGTGAGCGACCCTTTTTGGAATATGTCAACCCTTCGTGACCCATATTAAAGTTAAGAAAATAAAATGTACAGTCGTATTTAATCTTTATTTTGGAAAGAAATGAAACGTGTTCACTATTTTCTTATCTTAACTAAACTAATGGGATCCAAGGTGCTGCTTCTCATTCCACAACTTGTCAACTCGTGGGATCAGTGTTGTAAAGCGGCATCTCACATCGTGCTTGAGGTTAAGCCTGTTTCTCGACTTGATATTAATATGAGTCAGAGCCGAAAAACCATGCTCGCAAAGATAAGTTGTAACAAACGGGAGCAACACTTTTACCGCCTCACCTCCTACAATAGGCTTCTCTTTTTTATCTATATCCAAAATTCAGAAAGAGGTACTTCCTTGAAGAGTTCCCTCAGCAACTTTTCATGATGAACCTCAATAAGTTGTACTAAGAGTCCTGGACCATCTTCTGGCATGTGTTCGACATTCACGTTGAAAAGGATTTATCACCCACGATTGGGTGCGAATGTGCTCTTCTAGGATTCGCATGTCAAACTCTGCCATCAGCTCAGTCAAGTGTGGTACAATAAAACTTTTGGCATCTTGGTGAGATGTTGTCTCCTCCCATGTTTCTAGAAATTCTGCCACAGCTGGAAAAGCTGCAAATTTCCCTCGCTTAAAATGGCCTAGCCACAGTTTTTGCTTGTATTTAAGAGACATATTTTCTGCAACTCAAACAAACGTCTGGTTACGGCCTTGCATACTGATATTTAGACCGTTGAGTGCACCAAAAATGTCAGTGAGATACCCCACTTGTAGGAGCCACATCTTGTTCAACAGTTTGCTCAATAAACCACATTTTGTTCAACCAGGAAGATTTCCAACTCTTCCCGAAGATCTGCTAGTCGTCGTAGTACTTTGCCTCTTGAAAGCCACCTGATGTTTGAGTGGAAGAAAAGATGTTTGTGTTCAGAGTCGAAATCAACACATAATTCCTCGAACAACCGAGTATTCAATGCACTAGCTTTGATGTAGTTGTAGTTAACAATTTGAACTGCTTCGTTCATTATTGCATTCAGTCCAGGAGACAGGTGTCTACCAACCAGATTTTAACGATGTAGCAACAAGTGAAAAACATTCACCTTGGAATTAACCTACTTTACACGTGTTGTGAAGCCTTTTCGCACTCTAAGTATAGCTGGTGTGCCGTCAGAACAAATGCTGAAACAGTCTGTCCATGAAAGTTCTTACTCTGTCAAGAACTGGGCAATCATTTGAAAACATCTTAAGTAGGGGTTGTTCGCAGTGCATGACAAAAGAGAAACTCCTCTTCTAAATACGTTGGCCCTTCGTACCTAACATTAACCAACAGTTGGGCGTTATCACCTACGTCTGTAGAGACAACTACCTGCAAGCAAAAGGTTCCTTTGGCCTTGAAGCGATCTACCACTTGCTGTTTGATATCAAGTGACAGATCCACGATTCTCCTGTGTACCGTGTAATTTCCAGTTTTCTTGCCACGTCTTCTCCACACACTGTTTTTACCATGTCAATGGCTGCAGGCTTGACGAGATTTTCTCCAATAGTCTGGGATGCTTTCTTCTTTGAAATTATCCATGCAACCTTGTATGATGCCAATGTGTCCTGCTTCAAAGCTACTACTGCTGGATTGTCAGGAGTCTCGAACCTTTGTCTTTTCAGAGCAGTTTCCTTTCCTTCAAAAAAAGCTCGCTGTTGTTGAGCATGTTCAGTGTGCTATAAAGTCAGATGGCCTTTAAACTTATTAGCTTTCAGCGACTCATTTGATAGAACTTCACAGCAGTTAACACACTGAGGCTTCAGACGATTCCATGATCAATAATGCTTATGAAGCCGAAGTGCAGGAAGCCATTCTTGTATGATCGCTTCGCCACTCTGTACGTAACAAAAGTACATTTTAAAATTCAGCATCCAGCAAGTGGGCCCCTTGTTTAGCATTACTGAAGCGAATACAACTGGAAAGAATAGTCAGCAAACACGTACACGTAAAGCACCATGATTCTCACTGTTAACTGAGGGACTGAGAGTTATTGTGGTACTTCCAAAATTTATGAAAAAAACTAGATGGCTACTTGAAAATCACCTATTCAGGGTCAACAAATCATATATGATATACATTAAAAAATTATCAGTATAAGCTTAACATATATTATTATATAGTGCCGTACTAAACACACACACACACACACACACACACACACACACACACACACACACACACACACACACACACACACACACACACACACACACACACACACACACACACACACACACACACACACACACACACACACACACACACACACACACACACACACACACACACACACACACACACACACACACACACACACACACACACACACACACACACACACACACACACACACACACACACACACACACACACACACACACACACACACACACACACTCACACACACACACACAAGAGAAACTTGACAAAAAACTAAATACACACACACACACACATGAAAGGGAAAGATGACAAAAAACTAAATACACAAAATCACTGACTAACTGACTACCTGACTGGCTAACTGACTTGCTTGCTGGCGGTTGACTGACTGGCTGATTCAAGCCTGATTGAAGCACACATAGGCTACCACCCTCTATCTCTCCTTTCTCTACCTACCTATCTACCTACCTGCACACACACACATACACACACACACAGTCACACACCGGCTTTAGTCACACAAATGGCTGCTAACGGCACAGGAACAATCTCCCTCGCCAGCGGTTGATGGAACTAGAAAACTGACACCGCTAAGGGCCTGGGCCAAGGCCTCCTAGAACACCAGGTGATCCTTCAGGAACTTCTAGGTGTTTTAGGAGGCCTTGCCTGGGCCCACCAACCGCGAGTTCAACATACGCGTGTTGTACAAAGTGGTTCTTGTCAGAGCCACCACTAGGTGGGGCCCAGGGAGAGGGAGGATGTGGGAAGAGGATGAACGAGCATTACATAAGTATGCCAAGAAATAATCATCAATAAAAAGGAAAATAATTTAACATATGCCATAGCATTTGAGCCGAAAAAAACATATGTTAATGGTTGTTTGTCGTAGAAAAAAACCCTAGAGTAAACACCTAAGCCGAGGCAAAAAACACAGATGTATGTGGGAAAACATAGGAGTGGCATCACTGGCGAGTGTGTGAAACAGGCGCCTGAGGGGGTAAAAAGGATCATTTAAATTTCAGTTAAATAAATGAAATACATTGAAAGCATAACCATTTTTTCTATGTCCCTGCGAACCATCAAACTTTTTCTTGCGACCCAACTTTGGGTCGCGAACCACAGTTTGAGAACCACTGCAGTGAGTAATGAACTTTTTTTCCTAATTTTTTTTTTTTCCTTATTAGATTTGTTTTTTTGTTTTTATACGCCAGATTCTGATGGTATATGACTTTTTTTATAAGAATTATGCTCTTATTTCTATTTTCGATTCCAATTTTGATATAGTGAATAATTAACTATTTTTTCTTGATATACTTTTTTTCATGGTTATGTATTTTTTTTTTTTTTATACACCAGATTCTGATGGTATATGACTCTTTTTTCAAGAATTTTGGTCTTCTTTCTATTTTCGGTTCCAATAGTATATTGATACAGTGTGTAATAAAAATTTACCTTTTCCTGATAATCTTTTTATCCTTATTTTGCTATTTTGTTTTTATACACCAGAGTCTGATGGTATATAAATTATTTTTCAGGAACTTCTCTCTTATTTCTATTTTTGGTTCCAATTTTGATAGTGAGTAATTAACTTTTTTCATGATATTCTTTTTTTCCTTCTTGTATTATTTTTTTTGTTTTAATGCACCAAATTCTGATGGTATATGACTTTTTATTCAAGAATTTTGGTGTTCTTTCTATTTGCGGATCAAATTTTGATACAGTGAGTAATTAACTTTTTTACCTGATATTCTTTTTTTCCTTATATTTTTGTTTTTGTTCTTATACACAAGATTCTGATGGTACATAGATTTTTTTCAGGAATTTTGCGCTTATTTCTTTTTTCGGTTCTATTTTTGATACAGTGAGAAACAGTGTGACAGTTAGAAAAATAATATATATTTTGTTATATTAAGACAGTTAGAGAGAAAAATATATGTATATATATATATATTATATATATATATATATATATATATATATATATATATATATATATATATATATATATATATATATATATATATATATATATATATATATATATATATATATATATAATATATATATATATATATATATATATAATATATATATATATATATATATTTAGTTATATACATTCAGTTAGAGGAAAAATTTAAATATTTGTTTATATTAAGACAATTAGGGAAAAAATATATATTTTGCTATAATAAGACAGGTAAAAAATATATAAAAAAATATATATATATTGGTATATTAGGACAAAATGTTTATTTTGTTATATTATGACAGTGAGAAGAAATATATATTTTGTTATATTTAGCCAGTGAGAGAAAAAATATATATATCTTGACATTTAGGTGACATTTCCCTTTAGGTGAGTAAAGAATGCAACCACACACGAGTTTTCCCGATATAGATACCTAGGCTTGTTACTTTATGCAGCAATATGCCGTGGTCCATTTTATCGAATGCCTTTACAAAGTGTAGGTAGATCACGTCAACATCTTTATTGTGTTCAAGTGCTCTGAGAATTTTTTCCTGATGGGCGAGTAATTGTGAAAGGCATGAGTGGCAGGAACGGAAGCCATGTTGATCTTGGTTCATTTTGTCATTATACTCAAGATACGAGGCTATTTCTTTCACTATTAATTTCTCAAGAGTTTTCATGATGTGTGAAGTTAAACCAACAGGTCTATAGATATTTGCTTCAGCTCTCGATTCCCTTTCGTAAATAGGTGTAACTCTAGCACATTTCAATTATTGCGCTATGACTTCTCGATCAAGGGAGTTTCTGTACAAAATATACAAGGGATGCTCAACTCTGTGGCGCAATTCTTAAGAAGCTTCGCTAGGAATTGATCTGAGCCAGATACTGCGTTGGTGTTGATGTCTTTAATTGCTTCTTGTATGTCCTATGTAGAAAACTGAAATATGTTATGCTCGACGAAGGATCTGCGATTATAAAGAAATCTTTGGATTTGTGTATTATTTGATCTTGACATGGGGTACTGAAGACTCGTTCATAATGCCGTGATAGTTCCTCGGCGATCGCCTGGGGTTCGTTGATGGTTCGACCGCTTGAGTTTTTCAGGGGACCAGCACTGACTCTTAGTTTTGATTGTGATGCAGCATACTGTATTTGTAAAAATACTTAGGATTAGTTTTAATACATGCTACAGCCTGTGCTTCTTTCCGAGCTGTCTGAGCTTCAACTGATAGTTTAAGTTTTTCATATCAAGTGTTGATCTTGCCTTCTAGTCGAAGTCTTTTCATTGTATTGTCACTTTGCCTCCAGTTCTTTCGAAGCTTCGTACGCTTACGCATCTGCACTTACGCAGTACCCTGCAATCCTTTGGTATACTTTTCTTAGATGTAGTTTTTCTTATGGGTACATGTTTTTCACAACTTCATGGCATTTACTGAGGAATTTGTTGTACTGAACCTCAGGGTCAGAATTGCTCATTTCAAGTTGCCAGTCCAGTTGGTGAAGGTCTCTTTTAAGGTAATCCCAGCAGATGGACTCACGGAAGAAGTTCAAGTGACTAAATCTCATGGTCGTGTGCTGTGCTGGGCTGAAGTCACGATGATGTTTATTATCTGTCATGGTTGTTGTCAGGGCTACGATGTTGTGATCTGAGAGGTCTGTTGCGTCAACTGTGAAATTATGGAAAAGATCATCATTGTTGGTCAATACCATGTCGAGTATATTGTCACCTCCTGTGGGGGTATTGATTATTTGTGTAAGACAGAGAGAGGTCTTGGGCGAATCGTAGTAATGCTTCAGCCTCAACACGCATGTCATCTGCCCCGCCGTATAGATCGTCTCCGAATTCCAGTCAAGTAATGAAAAATTTAGATCTACAGAGATAACTATTGTGGGCATGGGTGGAATTAAATTGACTAACAATACTTTCATCCTTGTTAAAGATTCAGAGAATTTAACCGTCGGACATGCTGGTGGTCAATAAATATTTATATAAATAATGTCAATAAGTCTTATGTACAAAACCTGAGCCTCTGTATATAAATTAGATTCAGAGAAAAGAACTTTGGCTGCAAGGTGATTCGTCACATATGATGACGCCGCCTTTTTTCTTTTGGTTGCCTCTGTAGGTTCTGAAGCGACTGTAGTTTAAAAAAATAGATTTTCGCCTCTTTTATATTTTTTGTGAGGTGTGATTCAGTTAGGGAGAGTATCATGACTTGTTCCGTTTGCACTATTTCTGAGAGTAGCTTCAGTTTCCCTTTGAATCTGTATGGTGTGAGGCCTGCAACGTTAAGTGTAATTTTCTTGTAAGGTGCGTCACTGGTGGACTCGTATGTTGTTGGGACCACTGTGGTGGGTAAGCGCTCCACTGCCATGGCATTACTTTGAGCATCTGAACGATTTTTTGCCGTGCTTGCTGCATTTGCTGCATCTGTTGCACTAAAAAATGCACCGTAGTATCAGTCTGAATATTTTCGGCTTGGTGTCTCATAAAATTCGTCGAAGCACTTTGGGTTTGAGGATTCCGTACACTCGTGTTCAAACGACGAGGTGGTGGTTGTTCTATTGTTACGTGTTCAGGAGAGGGCTAGCGGTGGGTGCCCCTTAAATGTAATATTTTACACTGTAAATTGAAACACTCACGCTTTCTCTCCGAGCCATAACAGATGAGAGGGTGTAGATAAGGACATTTGTTGCCCTCTGTGCAACCCCTAATGGAATCCCGACCGTGTGCTTTAAATGTATTGCACAGTTTTGGGTGCGCATAGGGACAGTCACGACCCGTAAGACCAAACTTACAACGATTATGTTTGTAGTAGTAACATATTTTCTTTGTTTTGTGGTCACCTTTGTGGTCACTGTGACGAGGCTTTCTACCTTGAGTGGTGGTGGCGTCCCTGTGGTCTTCAGAATCATACTCCGTAGCAGCTGTCGAACTGTTATCAGATTGTTCGTTATCTTCATTTGCACTGTTTTTATTTTCTTCACTGTTTTTCAGTTTTAATTTAATCTCCTTTTACTTTTTTAATAAAGCATACACCAAAGCAAACTGTCTACCGCCATGTTCACAGAGCTGCGTTCGTGCACAGTCGTCACAGGTGTATTGACTCCTGGAGTTGAAAAAGTTCAGTATGGCGTACACAGGAATAAGAGTACAGTCTGTGTGAATGAATTGCTTACACTTTTGACATTTTAGAGCTTCTAATATGCACTCTGTGCTGCACACTGAACTGTAGGTATCTGCTGGAGGTAGGTTATTTTCCGGTATACCTCCCATTTTGTAGCCAGACTCCTGTATAGGTCCAAGTTCCGCGGCCCGCACAGAAACACGTCCGATCACAACGGCGGCAACACACACACAACCGGTGTGTGATATTACGTTGTTCTTTTATTATGTCTTCCTCCCTAATATGAAGATTTACGTCGTCGTAATAGATGATGCAACAATATTTTCACTCTTATTTCAAGCTACAAATTAGGAAAAATACACTAAAGGATAAAGAATATTATTATAATTACAATTCAACCCACCATTTCAAAATTTCCTATTATCTGATTTATATGGACTAAGAATTAGAGAGTTTTTCTGTTCATTTTTTTCTACACTTGGTACCTTATGATGTCAAAAAAAAAAAAAAAAAAAAAAAAAAACTATACATGAAAATTCACCAAGAACTTCATTTTCATAAATAGTACAAGCAAAAAAAGACATTTATCCTTTTTTTTATCTCCTTCTTTTTTTTACGGTGGAGATTATGTTTTCTTTTTCTAAAGTTTTTTTCTTCTTATCTCCTTCTTTTATCCTACACTGCAACATAACATTTTACACGAAAGCCCGTCTCCCAAAGGACCCGGCAACACTAGCAAGTAATTACTTATTAACTACAAGTAATTAGTTATTAATTTGGGGAGGTGGTAGCAGAGTGGTTAGCGTCTCCGACTGGCGTTCTCGGTGACCTGAGTTCGATCCCCGACGAAACACAAAACCTTTCTGTACCGTCGTGGCCTAAAAAAAACCACATGCCCTGCCCATTAACTCTGCCTTCGATTGCGAGTGCATCGGAGGACACAGGGGGGCAGCATAAACCTCTAATCCTCTATCAATAACATCTATCAAGCAAATAACATCTCTAACAATTTTTCTTCTGCATCTTTCCCTCCTATGCTTCACCCAGATGGCTGTATCATCTAGCTGTCTCATCTATTTCTAAAGCTGAACTCTTCGCTCAAACCTTTGCTAAAAATTCCACTCTGGTTGATGAAGGGCTTGTTCCTCCTTCTCCTCCACCCTCTGACTATATTATGCCTGTCATTAAGATCCTTCGTAATGATGTTTTCTTTGCCCTTTCTGGCCTAGATCCTCGGAAGGCTTACGGTCCTGACGGAGTCGCTCCTATTGTTCTCAATGACTGTGCTTCTGTGCTTGCACCATGCCTGGTCAAACTTTTCCGTCTTTGTCTATCTACTTCCACCTTTCCTTTTTGCTGGAAGTTTGCTCACATCCAACCTGTTCCTAAGAAGGGTGACCGTTCTAATCCTTCAAACTACCGTCCTATAGCTTTGACTTCCTGCCTTTCTAAAGTTTTTGAATCTATACTTATTAAGAAGATTCTTAAGCATCTATCTGTTCACAATCTTCTATCTGATCGTCAGTACGGTTTCCGTAAAGGGCGATCTACTGGCGATCTTCTAGCTTTCCTAACTGAATCTTGGTCAACCTCCATTAGGAGTATCGGTGAAACTTTTGCTGTTGCCCTTGACATATCAACAGCTTTTGATAGAGTCTGGCACAAAACTTCAATTTTCATACTACCCTCATTCGGTTTCTACAATTCTCTCTGTAACTTCATCTTAAGTTTTCTTTCAAACCGTTCTATTGCAGCTACTGTAGACGGACATTGTTTTTCTCCTAAATCTATCAATAGGGGGTGTTCCCCAGGGTTCTGTCCTATAACCCACTCCCTTTCTTTTATTCATTAATGATCTTCTCAGTCTTACTCAAAGCCCTATCCACTCCTACGCTGATGATTCTACCCTGCATTTTTCAACGTCGTTTATTAGACGTCCAACTCAACAGAAACTAAGTGATTCACGGAGAGATGCCACCGAGCGCCTAACTTCTGATCTTTCTATAATTTCTGATTGGGGCAAAGCAAACCTTGTTTTGTTCAA
>JACEEZ010015732.1:25000-56039 GCA_016584305.1 Chionoecetes opilio
AGTTGGGGAGACACATCCAGGGTAAGTAAAGGGGCGTATCAAGGCGGGAGAGTTATGGGAGACACATCCAGCGACAATAAAGGCGGGATACGAATCCAAAAAGTTGGGGGTGAAATATCCATCGACATTAAGGGCGGGATAAAAAGAGGGAGAGTTGTGGGTGAAATATCCATAGACAGTAAGGGCGGGACACGTGGAGGGAGAGCTGGGGGAGACACCTCCAGCGACAGAAAGGCGGGATTCCAGACTGGGATGTTGTCGTCTGCGACTTGGGAGGAGACACACGCTGTGACATTAAGGGCGGGATTTTAGACCGGGATGTGGTCGCCTGCGTCTTGGGAGGCGATACTCCCAGGGATATCAGAAGCTAGATTCCAAGCCGGGATATGGTCACCTGCGTTTTTGGAGGCAATACCGGCAGGATCATCAAAGGCGGGATTGCAGACCGAGATGTGGTCGCCTGAATTTTGGGAGGCGATATGCGCAGGGACATTAAAGGTGGGATTGCAGACCGGGATGTGGTCGCCTGAGTTTCGGGAGGTGTAATGCGCAGGGACATCAAAGGCGGGATTCCAGATCGGGATGTGGTCGCCTGAGTTTTGGAAGTTGTAATGCACAGGGACATCAAAGGTGGGATTGCAGACCGGGATGTGGTCGCCTGTGTTTTGGGAGGTGTAATGAGAAGGGACATCATAGGTAAGATTGCAGACCAGGATGTGGTTGCCTGTGATTTGGGAGGTGTAATGTGCAGGGACATCAAAGGTGGGATTGCAGACCGGGATGTGGTCACCTGAGTCTTGGGAGGTGACACGCGCAGAGACATTAAGGGCGGTGGATTGGGACGAGGATTAGAACTCCGCGATTTTTGAGGAGAAAAATTAATGGTTATAATGGGTTTGGACTGAAGACTGGTGCGGGGCCTGAGAGACTACGACTGGATGGTGAGAATAACCCTTGGAATGGTCAACAGAGGTGGGAGAAGGGGTTGTAATTGATGACACTCAACCCCTGTTCCTGAGTGAAGATGATGTGGCGGAGGTCTGGAAGGAGAATGAGGCTGTATCTTGGGAAGCAGTAGCGTAGGGCGGGTTCGAGCCTCATGCTGCTCCTTTGCTCTGCGTTGAGCCTCAAATACGACGAGTTCTAGCCCGTGACCGTGTCGGGATCGCAACCCGCGTTGCAAGGGAGAGCGAGAGAGAGAGAGAGAGAGAGAGAGAGAGAGAGAGAGAGAGAGAGAGAGAGAGAGAGAGAGAGAGAGAGAGAGAGAGAGAGAAGAAAATCTTGAAAACATATTATAGATCATATCATAGAGAGATTTCCCAAGAAAATGGTAAGAAAAAAAAAAAACTATACGTCTTATTTAGTATATTTTAGTCACGGTAAAGTTCTCAACAAATGGAAACAAGCGAACGTAACACCCATCTTTAACCCCTGGAGACCCAGAGCGTAATTTTCATTGTTATTTGGCTACTATTATAAGACTTTTAGTGAATATAAGCAATATTTTAAAGATGTGACCAGTTTAGTATCCTTGACGGCTAACTAACTTTGTATATTCAGTTACTTTTCATAATTTCATGGTTCGAAAACATACATATTTTTTATAGGAAAGGAAAGATCTGGGTGTGACGGGGTTAAAAAGGAATTCAATAAGCTTCAAACTGAAAACTGTACCATGAAAACCCTTAACGAAGCTTTAAAGTTTCCATTATTGGCTCTCAAGTCGCACCTGCCATTCACGATCACACCTTCCCGCACCTTTAACCCCTTCACACCCAGATCTTTCCTTTGGTATAAAAAATTGTATGTAGTCGAGACATAAAATTACCAGAAGTAACTGAATATACCAAATTAGTCGACGAAGATACTGAACAGGTCATAGGTCTTATAGGTCTAGGACAACTGGCCGCGGCCATCTGGCCGCAGCCCAACTGGCCGCGGGAAACTGGCCGCGGTCTACTGGCCGCCATATGGAACTTTTTGTATATGTACCTTTTGTACCTAAACCTAACCTAACCTAATTCATTCCTAACCTAACCTAACCTAACCTAACCTAACCTAACCTAACCTAACCTTACCTAACCTAATTCATTCCTAACCTAACCTAACCTAACCTAACCTAACCTAACCTAACCTAGCCTAACCTAACCTAACCTAACCTAACCTAACCTAACCTAGCCTAACCTAACCTAACCTAATCATTCGCTGGTGGGGGTTGAAGGAGCTGCTTTGAATACGTAAACTTAGGCGTTTGCAGTTTCCTCCCAGTCCGCGGTTGTCAGCTGGCCGCGGGACACTGGCCGCGGCCAGTTGGGCTGCGGCCAGGTGGCCGCGGCCAGTTGTCCCATTCCCCATATCTATATTGCTGATATTCACTAAAAATCATCTAATGATGCCCAAATTACATTGAAAAATACGTTCTGAGCCTCGAGGGGTTAAAAACTGAAAATAAAGAGGGACCAACTACACACTTGTCACGTATTTTGAATGAATTGTTTTTATTAATTTATTTTATGCCCACTTTTGACTATAATGACACAAAACCAAATACACACTTGCTACATATTTATTAATATTATTTATATTATGCCCACTTTTTACTCGTTGACTCTAATGACACTCTTACTCTAATGACTTTCTAATATATTAGTTACGTTGGCAAGTCGCAATAACATCTAAATGTTAACGATATATTTCACTGATTTACCTTATTTTTTCTCACAGCGTTGATGTTTTTTTTTTATATCATACCCAATTTTAATGATTTTTTGTTAGTTACGCTGGTAAGTCGCAATTACATCTAGTCACCGATATATTTCACTGTTTATGTATTTTTCCTTCTAAGCGTTGGTTTCATGGATGTGGAACGCGGGTCCTAATTTTTCTTTTTATTCTCTCTCTCTCTCCTCTTCCCTCTCTCTCTCTCTCTCTCTCTTCTTCTCTTCTCTTCATTCCTCTCTCTCTCTCTTCTCTCCTCTCTCTCTTCTCTCTCTCTCCTCTCCTCTCTCTCTCTCTCCTCTCTCTTCTCTCTCTCTCTCTCTCTCTCTCTCTCTCTCTCTCTCTCTCTCTCTCTCTCTCTCTCTCTCTCTCTCTCTCTCTCTCTCTCACTACAGTATACGTAAAGCTCTTTAATTACAGATTGCATCATTCCGCTCATCCCCTAAATGTGTGTTGTCATAAGCTCAGTCTCAGTGTTCCCAATATTTGCGTCAGCTTTCGAAGTACAAGCAGGTCGAAACACCCACACAGAACATATATTATAAAACAAACAATATAGAATAATACAAGTGTTTGTGGGGCCTTCGGACTCATATATTTATGTTTGTAGTAGTATTATAAAATTATATTATACAGCAATGTGAGTGCAAACTCCAATCGTGCTGTTGCTGTCGTTGGTCACTGCTGAAAGTGCCTCGGGGTAGACCACGTTCCGTGTGCTTCCACGGGGCGCCAACACTTCGACGGCATCAGCACAGCCAACCCTTGACAGGGTGACGTAGAGTAAGCCGTGTGTGGAGTATATTAGAATATCGACCCTAAGCACGCACGCGCACACACACACACACACACACACACACACACACACACACACACACACACACACACACACACACACACACACACACACACACACAGAGGGGAGCACTCAGAATTCCCTAAGGGGAACTCCGTAGTGTAGCGGTTAGAACACTCGGCTCACAACCAATAAGTCCCGGGTTCGATCCCCAGCTGGAGCGAAGACATATGGGCGGTCTTCTTAAAACCCGAGCCCCTGTCCACCCAGCAGTGAATGGGTACCGAGTTTTAGCCGGGGGTTTGTGAACCGCCTCCCGGGGTGGTGGCTTCGGCCAACACTAAAAACTAAGGATGAACGATAAAAAAATGTTGATATGGAGACAGGGCCATACGAGCGTTGCTCAGTCCCTGTAAAATACAAATAGATGAATACACACACACACATACGTGTACTGTTTTGTAGGTGTCCTCTCTCCAATTACTCTCCAATTACTGTCTTAGCACCATTTTTCTACACTCTCTTTGACCTACGCCGACTAGGCAGCTGTAAAGAAGAATTTTCCTACTAGTGTCCGGCCCACTAGATCAGGTGTCAGGTGTGTCTACTGTAGGTAGGATATATGGAAACACTCATGTATTACTCCGTGCTCCTTGACCTGTCTATAAATAGGGTAGACCGCGTCTGCCCGGGAGGATATTCAACCCATTCTCACGGCCCTCAGAGGTCACACACATATTCTGCGCTCGTCTCGTCGGGGCGGCCACGTTGTGCCGCCCGCCCCAACATATTCCACTGTTCCTGTACTCCACTTCTGCTGAGAAATATATTCATCTTCTGTCTACAAGTTGGTAATTATTCCTCATACCCATGCACGCATATTTTAAGAGACACTCGGTAGACATACACAGACCTCAGAACAAGTTATGTACCACACCACTCCCGGTACAGATTGGTGACAGCTAGGTGTTTGGTCTATTGTCTGTGTCTCTTTTGTGTGGGTATGTGCGTCACCATGCACGTGTTGCTCAATATTGATGTCCTGATGTCCCATGATGTCCTGATGTCCCATGATGTCCTGCTCACGGCGTCCCAACCCATGTTCCTGTTCTGATGTCGCGTGCCGCGCGCCTGCACGCCTATCCTCTCTCTTGGTTGGATGTCCCACCCGTACGCCCACGCCCATGCGGCTCCTCGTGCCCCTGATGTCTGGTATGTCACGTGCGACCTTCGCACGGCTTGCGGCCCACGCCCGCATCCACACGCCCACTCTGATGTCGTGTGTGGTCTCTCCACGCCCGTGTCCCTCGCACGTGCTCATCTTCCACGCCCGTAACCTCGTGGCGCCCATCGTGAGTCTTCATGCTTCTTCCCTGCTAACGTGAGTCGTCAGCAAGTGTTATTATCTTCTCGTCACTGGACAATTGTGACTCTTCATATTTTGCGTGTGTTATTATTTTACTTGTCACCTTGAAACGTGACTCAATGTCTCCTGTGCTTTGCGATATTCTGTGTGTGCCCTATATTTTGACTTTATTTGACTCACTTTTGGTTACATTTTTCATCTCAGCACAGTGATGCTATATTTTGGGCTATTTTTCTCATTCGAGTGCATTTTCTGTGATTATGTTTGGGCTGCAACTATTTTTATGTCATTTTCTTTACCTGCTTGTTCATTTTTGGTAGATTTTTGACCTGCGTGTCTCCTTCCTAAACCTCTTGGGCTGAGTTTAGGATATTCGGTGTCCACACGTGTTCACCGCTCCCGCACCCTCTCCCCCTGGCCACACCTGCTGCCTGCTAGTCAGGTCAGCCGGCTTAACGCCTCGCCTCCCCTCCCACCCATCTCCACCCGCCCACCTCATCTCACTCGCGCCTGCTCGCCGCCCATCTCATCCCTCCGCGCGCCCACGCCACCCATCTCTGCGCGCCCACTCGCCAGCGCGCCCACACATGCCCTCCTGTGGCTTGTTGTCCCACGTCCGCGGCCCAGCTTGCCGCCTGTCATCGGCGATGTCTACAGTGGCATCGTGTCCGCCTTCCGCGGCCTGCTTCGTGGCTTACGCCCACGCCCGCCGCCCATTCCTCAACTCATCTCTCCTTCGTTGGCTTGTCAATGTTTTCAGCTGGTTTGGTTTTAGAAACTGCAGACTCAATTTCCTTACTGGTTGGTTGCCTGTATTAGTTTCAGCGCGTTTGGACAAGGAGTAGATCCTCATTTTATGTCTGTGTTAATACATAATGTGTAAGTACGTTTAATTGTGGTCATAATTTTCTACTTAGTGTATACTTTGAAGACTTTTAGAACAGGTATCTTAGTCATAATTTTCACTTTTGAAATTGCATAATGTTGTCACGACCATTTTTCTCTTACGTTGGCTAATCATGGTGTTTCGGCTGGTATAGAATAACGTTTATGGCTATCTCTTGCTTTGCTGTTCGCTTGTGTTCAGTTACAGCGCGTCCTTTGACAATAAAGTTAATTTTTTTTCATTTTTTTGATAATGTATACGATTTCTTATGACTAATGATGTAATTTTTTGCGTACTTTGTCCACGGCTGGTAACGTGGTTAACTTAGTTATGTTTCAGCATATTTCAGTCTACGTCTTGCTTGTGCTTGAGCAGTTAATTAGTAAGTAATTCTTGATCAGGCTATTTTATGTCTACGTCTTGTCAGTGTGCTTGCTTATGTGGTTAACGTATTTCTGGTGCAGCTTATTTCAGTCCCCTGACTCCATGGCATAGTGGTTAAGTAGTTACGTGGTTAACTCAACATATATTCTACTAAGGTGTGAGTTATCCTCCCATTTTTTTAGTTGTAGGCTATTAACATATATTATACTTTGATGTGATTTTTTTTATCTCAAGCTTTTGTGTGATTTTTCTCATGTTATCTTGGTGTAGTATTTTCCATGTGTATATTTTTTGAGTGATTCATTTTCATGTCAGTAATTTTTTGGTCGTAGGTTTATTTCAATCAATTTTGGTGTTGCCATTCATCTTCATTTTTACCCCTTACGGTCCCTTATATATCTCCTATGTTATGTTCTTATCTTTATATACCCTATAATACGTGAGGCCACGTATTCTTTCGACGGGGGGGTAATGTACTGTACTGTAGGTGTCCTCTCTCCAATTACTCTCCAATTACTGTCTTAGCACCTTCTTTCTACACTCTCTTTGACCTACGCCGACTAGGCAGCTGTAAAGAAGAATTTTCCTACTAGTGTCCCGCCCACTAGATCAGGTGTCAGGTGTGTCTACTGTAGGTAGGATATATGGAAACACTCATGTATTACTCCGCGCTCCTTGACCTGTCTATAAATAGGGTAGACCGCGTCTGCCCGGGAGGATACTCAACCCACTACTCACGGCCCTCAGAGGTCACACACATATTCTGCGCTCGTCTCGTAGGGGCGGCCACGTTGTGCCGCCCGCCCCAACATATTCCACTGTTCCTGTACTCCACTTCTGCTGAGAAATATATTCATCTTCTGTCTACAAGATGGTAATTACTCCTCATACCCATGCACGCATATTTTAAGAGACACTCGGTAGACATCACCAGACCTCAGAACAGTTAGTACCACACCACTCCCTCGAGCCTGGTTTCACGCCACATGCTTACTCACCATGCCACTTTTGCTCATCTCATGTTCCTATGCCCTGATCCTATGTCCATGATGTCCAGTTAGGTCCCAACATTCCTGGTTCTATTCCTGCCCCCCCACGCCATCCACCTCGGACCACCCGACGCCCACGCATGCCCCCGACACCGATGTCTTATGTCAGTGCGACTCACACCTACCACACGCACCAACACACCCACCACACCACCACGCCGACCCCGACACGCTCACACGCACACATCGTTAGTCCATGGAGTCTACTGAACTTTTCCTGGCAATACGGCAGGATCAGAACTGCATATCTTTTCCTGGAATATGACTCTCAAATTTTTTTTTATTACCAAATTCACCTTAAATGACTCACTCGACTGGGAGCCAATCCGTGTAGCCTATTTAGATTTATTTGACTTTTTTGTTACCTTTTCATCAAATTGAATTTTCAATTTTCTCACAGCATTGACAGCATGTTACTCCTATAGTTATTAGACAATTTTTCCTTGACCCTTGTTATTTTTGGTAGATTATTTGACCTCGTGTCCTCCTAAACTCTGGTGGTTGATTCGTGTCACGTGTCACCGCCCGCCCTCCCTGGCCACACCTGCTGCCTGCTAGCAGCAGCCGGCTTAACGCCTGCCTCCCCTCCCACCCATCTCCACCCGCCCACCTCATCTCACTCGCACCTGCTCGCCGCCCATCTCATCCCTCCGCGCGCCCACGCCACCCATCTCTGCGCGCCCACTCGCCAGCGCGCCCACACACGCCCTCCTGTGGCTTGTTGTCCCACGTCCGCGGCCCAGCTTGCCGCCTGTCATCGGCGATGTCTACAGTGGCATCGTGTCCGCCTTCCGCGGCCTGCTTCGTGGCTTACGCCCACGCCCGCCGCCCATTCCTCAACTCATCTCTCCTTCGTTGGCATGTCAGTGTTTTCAGCTGGTTTGGTTTTAGAAACTGCAGACTCAATTTCCTTACTGGTTGGTTGCCTGTATTAGTTTCAGCGCGTTTGGACAAGGAGTAGATCCTCATTTTATGTCTGTGTTGATACATAATGTGTAAGTACGTTTAATTGTGGTCATAATTTTCTACTCAGTGTATACTTTGAAGACTTTTAGAACAGGTATCTTAGTCATAATTTTCACTTTTGAAATTGCATAATGTTGTCACGACCATTTTTCTCTTACGTTGGCTAATCATGGTGTTTCGGCTGGTATAGAATAACGTTTATGGCTATCTCTTGCTTTGCTGTTCGCATGTGTTCAGTTACAGCGCGTCCTTTGACAATAAAGTTAATTTTTTTTCATTTTTTTGATAATGTATACGATTTCTTATGACTAATGATGTAATTTTTTGCGTACTTTGTCCACGGCTGGTAACGTGATTAACTTAGTTATGTTTCAGCTTATTTCAGTCTACGTCTTGCTTGTGCTTGAGCAGTTAATTAGTAAGTAATTCTTGATCAGGCTATTTTATGTCTACGTCTTGTCAGTGTGCTTGCTTATGTGGTTAACGTATTTCTGGTGCAGCTTATTTCAGTCCCCTGACTCCATGGCATAGTGGTTAAGTAGTTACGTGGTTAACTCAACATATATTCTACTAAGGTGTGAGTTATCCTCCCATTTTTTTAGTGGTAGGCTATTAACATATATTATACTTTGATGTGATTTTTTTTATCTCAAGCTTTTGTGTGATTTTTCTCATGTTATCTTGGTGTAGTATTTTACATGTGTATATTTTTTGAGTGATTCATTTTCATGTCAGTAATTTTTTGGTCGTAGGTTTATTTCAATCAATTTTTGGTGTTGCCATTCATCTTCATTTTTACCCCTTACGGTCCCTTATATATCTCCTATGTTATGTTCTTATCTTTATATACCCTATAATACGTGAGGCCACGTATTCTTTCGACGGGGGGGTAATGTACTGTACTGTAGGTGTCCTCTCTCCAATTACTCTCCAATTACTGTCTTAGCACCTTCTTTCTACACTCTTTGACCTACGCCGACTAGGCAGCTGTAAAGAAGAATTTTCCTACTAGTGTCCCGCCCACTAGATCAGGTGTCAGGTGTGTCTACTGTAGGTAGGATATATGGAAACACTCATGTATTACTCCGCGCTCCTTGACCTGTCTATAAATAGGGTAGACCGCGTCTGCCCGGGAGGATACTCAACCCACTACTCACGGCCCTCAGAGGTCACACACATATTCTGCGCTCGTCTCGTAGGGGCGACCACGTTGTGCCGCCCGCCCCAACGTATTCCACTGTTCCTGTACTCCACTTCTGCTGAGAAATATATTCATCTTCTGTCTACAAGATGGTAATTATTCCTCATACCCATGCACGCATATTTTAAGAGACACTCGGTAGACATACACAGACCTCAGAACATGTGCTGACCACACCACTCCTCCGAGCCTGCCGTTCACGCCACAGCTACCCACCGCCACTCGCTCATCTCATGTTCCTGCCCTGCCTCTACTCATTATATTCAAGTTATGTACCACATTCCTGGTACATACACACACACACACACACACACGCACACACACACACACGCACGCACACACGCATGCACACACAAACACGCATGCATGCACACACATACACACACACACACACACACACACACACACACACACACACACCGACACACTCACACGCACACAAATGTTAAGTCCATGAGTCTACTGAATTTGTGGAATACGGCAGGACAGAACCGCACAGATTTTCCTGTAATATAATACTCCTAAAATATTTTTTAAACCAAATCCCCCTCTAAATTTACTCACTCGACATGGGACCAAACCGCTTACCACCTACGATTTATTTACATTTTTTTTTAGCCTACTCTCATCAAAATTGAATTTACAATTTCGTCTACCCACAACAGACAGACACATGGTTACTCCTATAGTATATTAGACAAGTGTTTGTGGGCCCTTCGGACCCATGTATTGATGTTTGTAGTAGTAGTATATATTAGACAACAATGTGAGTGCAAACTACAATCGTGTTGTTGCTGTCGTTGGTCACTGGTCAAACTGCCTCGGGGTAGACCACCTACCACCACCGTAGTCTGCATCACCCCAGCCCCACGCTTGTCTTACCACAGCCCCACGCCTGCCTCACCCCAGACCCACGTCTGCCTCGCCCCACCCCCACGCCTGCCTCACCCCACCTCCACGCCTGCCCCCACGCCTGCCTCAACCCAGCTCCACGCATGCCTCACCCAGCCCCACGCCTGCCTCACCCCAGCCCCATGCCTGTCTCACCCCAGCCTCACACCTGCCTCACCCCAGCCCCACGCCTGTTCTGCAAGCACACACACACACACACACACACACACACACACACACACACACACACACACACACTCACGCACGCACGCACGCACGCACACACATGCACACACACACACATGCATCCATGCACAAAACACACACACACACACACACACACACACACACACACACACACAGACACACACACACACACACATACACACACCCTTTTTAATTTTACACACTTTTTCACTATCGTGGTGACCAGACGTGCGTATCTGGTGCTCCGATCTTAGTCCAACAAACAAGTGATTACCATCCATGGATCTTGACGCTGTTGAGCTGTTACTAGAATCTCAAGAAAGCGCATTTCGCTCTGCCTTGGATTTAGCGGTTGATCAACTCAAGGAAAGGATCCGATTAGTTGAAGGCACAATGACGGATCTCATAAAAAGCCTTGAATTCTCCCAAGCCGAAGTACTGGACCTGAAGAACAACGTAAAGGTGCTACATAAATCTAATAGCGATAAACAAGTGGCAGTTGAAGAGCTTCAATCACGAGTCGCTGAAATGGAACACCGACTAAACTACCAAAAAAATTACTCCAGACGCAATAACCTAAGGATCATCGGCCTCAAGGAGCAACCTGTCGGTGAAACATGGGAGCAGACAGCAATAAATGTGACTAAATGACTGCAGGACAAGATACAACTACCCTCTGTGAACCTCGAAAGTGCTCACCGGGTGGGACCGGCGTTTTACGAGAGCGCAGATAGGCATATAAAAAGCGCGGCGGGTCATCATTGAAGGCGCGGATATATTTCTATCAAAAGCGCGGCTGAATTTGGTATCAATTGTGCGTTTTTTCACTCACTTGAAAGTCCGATTGTATAGCAGTTCTTTAATGATCGTTCACCATCCTCCGTTATCATCTGTTGCCCCCTGCTTACCACGGGGAGGTGGAACCAGGATTTTGAAGCAGGATATTGTTTCTCGTTCTTTATTCATCGCGTTTTTCACTCCTCTCTTCCATAAAAATAGTTTAAATAGTCATTTATTTATCGCGTTAAAAACCTCAAGGTTACATGTTTGTTCTTGCTGTGAATCGGTTACCTAAACACTTCATATAATTGTGTCTGTTTATTTCCCCAGAAATAAATTTGTTGTATTGTGCCATGGCATACTCTGTCCTGTCTCGTTCAACTTTCCGCGTAGTTGCTGGTTTACCGATACTCCTGATCTTAATATAAGTAGCAGTCTGGAGCTTTCCTAGTACATCCATGAACACAAATATAGATGGATGGGATGTATAAAATTGCTCATTTAAATGAGCATGAAAAGATTCGGCAGAATTGTTGGTACGCTTTGTATTTGAGGGGACTTCAGCCCAAAGCACTGGAGGATATCTTGATTCTGCTGTTACATAATCATCAACCAGATAGTCAGCAAAGCGAGTACATCTCTCATCCTGAGGTGCGTCTGTCATTAATTCCTCGACGAAGCAATCTTCTACATCTGTTGGGTCAATGAAATGTAGACCAAATGATAATTTCAGCCACTGGCCTATGTCACTGTTGGTGTCCTTGTAGTCCCTATTTAGGCCCAGGTTTTGAATTTTTTGCCTCCATGCCTGCCCTAAATGAAATCTGCAACATTTGATGACTGCGGTTGGAAATATATCTCTCAGAACAGTGAGCATGGCATATTCAAAATGTGCATGTATCACTGAGGCTCCCAGTTGCATATTCCTTGCGGAACAAATGTCAATTAAACACTTCCACAGATTTCTATAAATCTCCTCAGATTGACCTGGCAAGAGGGCATACACTAATGGACTATAATGCCCATTACATAATCTATGTATGGTGTATAGTTGATAGAAGAGCTTTGGACAACTCTTGAAAGTCCCATCAACGAAGATCTCCTCAGCAGTGTTCGCCAGAAATGCAAGATTACTTGTACATGAAATGATAACCATTCCAGATTCTGGATTATATTCATGGTTAAAATCTTCACCTTTGGTCGTAGTAGTAGTCATAGAATTTAGAGCATTATGTATTTCCTCACGAGTTTTAGGCAATACAGGATACACTTTCCGTCTTTCTCGGTATAATGATTGTGCTATAGATCTTAGATCACCAGATTCTAGCACATTATCAGAAAATGCATGCAGTTCCGTTCTAATGAGCTTAGCAGGTCTTGCCGTCATGTCATCAGTCGCCTTCCGTTTCACTTGTGCACGTAGTTGCTGTCTTTCAAGTTTTCTTTCATCCTTCCCATGGTTATGTTCCAATTTTACCGGAACAATGGCAGTCATTGTGCTGTCTGTTTTAAGTCTACCTTTACATTTCTTGTTGGTACATCTCCAAGAAAGATATATATCCATCAATGTACTGTCCACTCTGTATATATATATATCCATCGAGCATCAAACACTTCTTGCCTTTGTTGGTCCGGGAAATCGTAAACTCCATAGCGGAAAATTATGACAACACAGGATGTAAGCACCGGACTGACTGGGCACCGTGGGCTTCAACAACTGTGAACACACTGTGAACAACTGTGAACAACTGTGAACTCCAACAACCAACGAAACCACCGAGACAGGCACTCGCGGTGGTCTCGGTACCCGCAGTCATCAACCGCAGTCATCAAATGTTGCAGATTTCATTTAGGGCAGGCATGGAGGCAAAAGATTCAAAGCCTGGACCTAAATAGGGACTACAAGGACACCAACAGTGACATAGGCCAGTGGCTGAAATTATCATTTGGTCTACATTTCATTGACCCAACAGATGTAGAAGATTGCTTCGTCGAGGAATTAATGACAGACGCACCTCAGGATGAGAGATGTACTCGCTTTCCTGACTATCTGGTTGATGATTATGTAACAGCAGAATCAAGATATCCTCCAGTGCTTTGGGCTGAAGTCCCCTCAAATACAAAGCGTACCAAAAATTCTGCCGAATCTTTTCATGCTCATTTCAATGAGCAATTTTATACATCCCATCCATCTATATTTGTGTTCATGGATGTACTAGGAAAGCTCCAGACTGCTACTTATATTAAGATCAGGAGTATCGGTAAACCAGCAACTACGCGGAAAGTTGAACGAGACAGGACAGAGTATGCCATGGCACAATACAACAAATTTATTTCTGGGGAAATAAACAGACACAATTATATGAAGTGTTTAGGTAACCGATTCACAGCAAGAACAAACATGTAACCTTGAGGTTTTTAAAGCGATAAATAAATGACTATTTAAACAATTTTTATGGAAGAGAGGAGTGAAAAACGCGATGAATAAAGAACGAGAAACAATATCCTGCTTCAAAATCCTGGTTCCACCTCCCCGTGGTAAGCAGGGGGCAACAGATGATAACGGAAGATGGTGAGCGATCATTAAAGAACTGCTACACAATCGGACTTTCAAGTGAGTGAAAAAACGCGCAATTGATACCAAATTCAGCCGCGCTTTTGATAAAAATATATCCGCGCCTTCAATGATGACCCGCCGCGCTTTTGATATGCCAATCCGCGCTCTCGTAAAACGCCGCACAGTCTTGGTGGAGACGTAGCGGCTGGCGTACCATCTACGGCTGGTGCTGCGACGTCAGAGGGAGCAGTTTCTGGCACGGCGATGGGTCCCTTGGCTGACGGTGCGTTGCGAGGGGGTACTGGCGCTTGTGCTGTCAGTGATCCTACGGTACAGCCACCTGATGGTACTGAAAGGGTGTCGAGCGGGACAAGTGGTGACCAGGGAGCATCTGGCGACACTACAGGACGTTATCAGAAAGCTCTCAGGGACCGCAAAAAGAAATAGATAAGTTAATGGCATAATGGTAAGCTATATTACATATTTACCTGTGCCCATATTAATATTATTCTAATTACTTCTATTACCACTACTACCGCCACAAATATTATTACTACTATTGTCTCACTATTATTGTTAGAGTACTATTGCTATCACTATCATTGCTACTACTTATATTGCTACTATTATTGTTACTATTATTGTTACTATTACTACTAACTACCGTTATTACTATAATTAATACTACTACTACTATCTACTAGTATCACAACTATCTACTTCTACTACTATTATTACCACAACTCTCAACCCCTACTATATTTTCCTACTACTGCCTTTACTTCTACTACTACTACGTTTACTACTACCACGACTACTACTACTACTACTTCCCATTACTGCTATTGCTGTTTCTGTTACTACTACTGCTGCTACCATTACTACTGCTACTGCCACTGCAAATCCAAACTATTTTATTGCTGCTGCTACTTTTACTACTAATATTACCATTCTCCTACAATCGCTATTGCCACCATAACTACTACTACTACTTCTACTACTGCTACAACTACTATTACTTCTACTACTTCTACTGCTACAACTACTGCTACTACAATTTATTACGGCTACTACAATGGCTACTACTACTACTGCCACTACCATTAGTATTACTACTACAGCTACTGCTACTATTTCTACTATTACTATTGTTATTCTACTGATATTATTTATATTATTGCTAACTATTGACACTACCGTTAACTACTACTACTACTTCTACTACTACTATGGCAATTATTAATGCTACTTCTAGTATTATAATTCTCTCAGTCTCACAATGACTTCCAACATACAAGGTATTAATGACCTTGATATGTTTAAGGCTGAAGATAAATGTAACGGCAGCTTGACTTGAATGTTAATAATCTTTACACACAATTTAGCCACATAAATTTCCCTAGATCTGAATACATTCACCTTGACAATGTTTCATTACCTAGCAACAATGAAGTTACCATCCTAAATCTGAATATACGGTCAATTCCTACAAATTTGCAATCCCTTATCGATATTGTTCTATGTAATATAAACATTAAATGTAATATCCTTGGTCTTACAGAAATCACGCTGAGCCCTCACCTTATTTCCCTTTACCAGTTGTCAGGCTACAAAATGTTCACTAATTGTAGGAACACACATGGTGGTGGTGTAGCCTTGTGCATTTCTGATTGTTATCATTCCATAGCTCTTAGTGAATATTCAAAAGTAGATAGTACATTTATATAATGTATTGGTGTTCAAACGAAAATTATGAGTAAGAAAACATTATTATTATGTATTTATAGATCACCGAGTGGCAACATAGATACATTTATAAATGCTCTTACGGAAATTTAATCTATAGCGTATGATAAAAAAATTCAAGTTATCTTTGCATCTGGTGATTTCAATTTAGATTTATTAAAATGCAGTGACATAAATGTTCGGGAATTTTGTAATCTAATGTATTCATTTTCTTTATTTCCATTGACCACAAAACCTACAAGAGTCACAGATACAACCACCACAATTATTGACCACATATGGTCAACACAAGCAGAGGTACATGTCGGGAACTATATAATTAATTCAGATATTTCAGATCCTATTCCAGTAATATCTCAATTCAAACATGGAGTATGTGATCCCCCATCATTCGTCAATAAGAGATGTATAACTGACACTGCCCTCAATAACTTTAGGTATGATCTAGAAAAGGTAAATTGGAATAATGTATTACAATGTAATTGTCCCACCGACTCTTTTAATTTATTTTTCAATGAATTCAATATACTAATTCAGAGACAATTTCCAATTAGGAAAATGTATGTAAGATGTAAGCACGTCATAAGCCCATATATCACTCCTGCTCTAAAAAGGTGAATTACTGAAAAAAATGGTTGGCAAGATTGACAAGTAGGTGGCCTCTAACATATAAAGAAACATACAGGCAATATAGTAACAATTTAACTAAAACATTAGAATTTGCCAAAATTGCATACCATAAAAACAAGCTAAAAAATAATCAAGGTAATCCCAATACCCATTGGAATACCACAAACTCCCTTCTAGGCAGGACCAATAATACCAATAATTCAATATTATTAAATCCACCATGCACTAACTTCTCCACTGTCTTTAATGAACATTTTATTAATCATGGTAATTTAAAATAAAATTCTTCGGACGACGATTATATGAGATACTAGCCGCAAGGCCGCCCTCCGGGCGGACTTTTTGGCTAGCTCCAGATAGCCCCTCTAACTTTCCAGATAGCCCCTTCTAACTTTCCTGAAATCATGGATGTAGAAATGTATGTATTAACGCCTTACCCATCACCCCCACCCATTCACTCACCCATTACCCATCACCCCCCACCCATTCACTCACCCATTACCCATCACCCCCCACCCATTCACTCACCCATTACCCATCACCACACACCCATTCACTCACCCATTACCCATCACCTCCCACCTATTCCCTCACCCATCACCCATCACCCCCCCCCTTCACTCACCCATCACCCCACACCCATTACCCATCACCCCACCCATTCACTCACCCATTACCCATCACCCTACATCAAGGTTTCCTCAATTCTCGCTGCCCACATTTTTTTTTCACAATTCTCGCTAATAGGCTGCTAAAAAAAAATCAAAAAAATGATCGGAACATCTCATAAATGGGCTTAAAAGTTGACCCTGGTCTAGCTGGTTCCAAAAATGTGCCATATGATGGGATTGGGGCACGGGGGGCGGCACCTATCGCGGACACACAGACACACACACACACACACACACACACACACACACACACACTTTCGCTTATATTATTATATATTTAAGTCAGCCCCCCGCCTTGTCTATGTACATGACCCTAACAAATACCACCGAAGTAATGATCAAGGCCCAAAAATCTAATTGTCCAGGATATGATGAAATTTCTCCTAAAATACTGAAACATTCATGTGAATCATTATAAGTCGTTATATTTGTAGAGACTTATCCGGGTTGAGTTAAAATGGTACTTCAGTTTTGTACACATTTATTTATAAGTCCAATAAGGATCATATAATATTTACAACCAGATTATGTAGTGACACCAGCCAGGGAGTGTCGGCGGAGCTCGTGAGAGGGGTGTGTTGTAGTTACTGTGTTCCGAGGTCTTCTGTCCTGTTTCTCTCTTCTTCCAACCGCTCGTTCCTCCCGTTTCTAACTGGCGTTGGCATTTATAAAAGGCTGATACATATACATTTGGCCTGTGACCTACTTCCTCGAAACTATCATAATGCAAGCTGCTGTCCTGGTTCTCACGATGGACACGGCAGGAAAGATAGTAACATAGATTTATATATAGATTACATTCTCTCTTCTCTCTCTCTCTCTCTCTCATCCTCTCTCGGCTCTCTCTCTCTCTGCTCTCTCTCTCTCTCCCTCTCTTCTCTCTCTCTCTCTCTCTCCTCTCTCTCTATCTCTCTCCTCTCTTCTCTCTCTCGTCGCTCTCTCTCCTCTCTCTTCTCTCCTCTCCTCTCTCTCCTCTCTCTCTCTCGCTCTCTCTCGTCTCTCCCTCTCTCTCTCTTCTCTCTGTCCTCTCTCCTCTCTCTCTGTCTCTCTCTTCTCTCTCTCTCTCTTCCTCTCTCTCCTCTTTCGTCTCTCCTCTCTCTCTCTCATTCTCTCTCTTCTCTCCATCATCTCTCTCTCTCTCTCTCTCTCTCCGTCGATCTCGTCTCATCTCTCCTCTCTCTCTCTCTCTCCTCTCTCTGCCTCCTCTCTTTATATATATATTATATATATATAATATATATATATATTATATTTATTATATAATTATAATATATAATATTATCATAATATATATATATATATAGATATATATATATATATTATATATGTCTTGTATAATTCAAGGTGACCAGACACTATTCATACTTGGGGTTGTTATGCGCAACGTTTGTGGGAGTTTTGGGAATGATGTTTGATTCATTGAATTCGCCGGATATGAATGAATGGGCAATAGTAGAGATGCTTTGAATTAAGTTATCCCCTCGTAATAAGTGTTTTTTAAATCATAATTTAAATATAAAGCTAAACAAACACTTATTACGGAGTGGATAACTTTAATTCAAGGCATCTCTACTAATTGCCATTCAGCATATCGCGATTCAATGAATTCAAACATTCATTTCCAAAACTCCACAATTCCAATTTGTGCCCTTATACCCTTAGAATCTATGATACTATCCTAATCACTAGAACCCGATAAAGGACGCGGTACAGTCATTTTAGATAAACTGAGTACATAACAAAACGGAATCCATCCTTGTGATAAAAACAAAATTTAAGTCCTAGCTGACAACACATTTCTTGCATCACTAAAATGGAGGATAGACCTTAATCCGTCACCTTAGAACTTACTTAAATTAAAAGTCATTACTAAAGACGGTTTTCATTATAAATTTCTAGTGGCACTTCTCCTGTGTCCTTTATACGGATTACCAAAAACACATAAAATAGGTTAACACCTTACGTCCTATTCTTTAGTCTTATAGGCACCTTTAACTATAACCTAGCTAAGATACTTCGTCCCGATAATGACCCCCTAATTGTAATGAACACACAATTAAAACTCTTTTGAATTTGCACATGAATTAAAAACAATTAACGTAAACAACGCGGTAAATGCTATTTTTGACATCCAGCCACTATTTACAATAATTCCATTAGATGAGTACTATTGAATAATCACTGATAATTTATTCATAGAGCTACCATTTATCTTAATTACACAAAAAAACAATTCTCTGATTTATTAACTTAAGCCTATAAAAGACTCTCCATTTATATTAACAAAAAACTTTATGTCCAAACTGATGGTGGTTTCCATGGGATCGTGCCCTGGTCCTTCCATTTGCCACATATGCTTTTTTATGTCACCATGAGGACATGTGGCTGTCTAACTGTCCCAAGCATTTAAACCTTTTTAATTATAAACGATATTAGACGACACTTTTTATACTTTTTAAAAATACCGATCACATTCCCCTTATTTTGAACTACCTTAATTCTCAGCACCAAACATAAGTTCACATAATGAAATTGAAAAACATCATCATACCATTTTTAGATATCCTAGTTACTCGTAAAATAACTACCTTACCACCTCAGTCCCTATAGAAACCTACTTTCACTGGCTTGGGAACTCATGTCTTCATTCCATCCCTACCCTTTTAAACTCAATACGATTAAGACCCTATACACACATGCTATAAGTTTCTCTTCTAATTTGGTTTTTTTCCTTTGATATAGAGATCAAATTCCTTAACTAATGTTTTTCAAATAATGGCTACCCCCCTCAATTAATTGAAGCAGACCATCCTCAAAGTTCTTAGATAAAAAGTTCAACCCAGAGTCCGAACGAAACCCGACCCATATAGACAAACCTATGTAACTCCCATTTTACGGCCATCTCAGTTACACCCTTCGAAAAAACTCAATGATCGACTTAGTTAAAATTCCTACTCAAAAATTTTAATTTATTTTTACTATTCATTTACCCTTAAGAACTCATTTCAAATAATAAAGACTCTATACCTAAGCTCTTATTTCTAACATAATTTACGAATTCAAATGTTCTAGTTTTGTAACGCTAGATTACCGTCGGCGAGACACAAGCAATTTAACCCTTAGCTTTCTTCTGAGCATAAAGGTGTTTCTGCACGACTGGTCGACCATTTCTCACTTCGCAATCTGCATCCGCTCACACTCACAAGGATTTAAGTCACCCTTTTCTATTAATACTTTAGTATCCTAATCCCAAGGCACACTACCCTAGTGACACTAAATTTATTAGAATCCATACACATCAAGCTCTGTCCCCATGATCTTAATAACCAAGTCACTTCAACACCAACTACATATACTCAATGACTATCACTGTTCGATGCCCGACTCTCGGTTCGATTCCTCCACAAGCTGAATGTTACCCACGAAACTAGTGTTCATTCAGTCCTCTACAACTCAGACAGCATACACACCAAGGTCCGTTTTAGTACAAATTTATAGTTTATTTATTAGTTTTGTAAATTTAGATAACATATGAATCATTTTATTGTTCCTAGGAAATATTTTTTAGATGTCCGCTTTATTAGCATTCAATAATATTAATTTTTTTACTATTTTTTTAGCCTGATGATGCCAGTGCCCTTTGGCGGAAACGTTTGCAACTAACAACCCCAAGTATGACGAGTTCCCTTTGTCACCTTTGAAATTATCAAGACATATATATATAAATCTATTATATATATAGATATATATATATATTTATATATATATATATAGAGAGAGAGAGAGAGAGAGAGAGAGAGAGAGAGAGAGAGAGAGAGAGAGAGAGAGAGAGAGAGAGGAGAGAGAGGATAGAGAGAGAGAGAGAGAGAGAGAGAGAGAGAGAGAGGATGAGAGAGAGAGAGAGAGAGAGAGAGAGAGAGAGAGAGAGAGAGAAAGAGAGAGAGAGAGAGAAGGAGAGAGCGAGAGAGAGAGAGGAGAGAGAGAGAGAGAGAGAGAGAGAAGAGAGAGATAGAAGAGAGAGAGAGAAATAGAGATATGTAATGTTATATAAATTTGTATATCTTTCCTGCCATGGTCCATCGGAGAACCATTGACAGCTTGCCTACTGATAGTCGAGGAAGTAGGTCACAGGCCAAATGTAATATGTATCAGCCTTTTATAAATTCAACGCAGTTAGAAACGGTAGGAACGAGCGTTGGAAGGGGAAGATAGAGCCAGGACAGAAGACCTCGGAACACAGTAACTACAACACACCCCTCTCACGAGCTCCGCGACACTCTCCTGGGCCGGTGCACTACATATCGAGTTGTAAATATTATATGATCCTTATTGGAGTTTAAATAACTGTGTACAAAACTGAAGTACCGATTTTAACGTCACCCGGGATAAGTCCTCTACAATATAATACAAATACAATACAAAAAAATATTGCACATGAATGTTTTCAAGTATTTTAGGAGAAAATTTCATCTATCTTGGACAATTATATTTTTGGGCCTTGATCATGACTTCGGTGGGTATTTTGGTTGGTTTCATGTACTAGACACAGCAGGCGGGGGGGGGGCTGACTTAAATATAAAATGAATAGCAAAGTGTTGTGTGTGTGGTGTGTGTGTGTGTGTGGTGTGTGTGTGTGTCTGTGTGTCCGCGATAGGTGCCGGCCCCCCGTGCCCCAATCCAATCATATATGGCACAGTTTTGGACTAGCTAAAGCCAGGGTCAACTTTAAGCCCATTTTATGAGAATGTTCCGATCATTTAAAAAACATTTTTGTTTAGCAGCCTTTTAGCGAGAATGTGGAATAAAAAAACGTGGGCAGCGAGAATTGAGGAAACCTTGATGTAGGGTGATGGGTAATGGGTGAGTGATGGGTGGGGTGATGGGTAAATGGTTGTAGGGGTGATGGGTGAGTGAATGGGGGGGGTGATGGGTGATGGGTGAGGGAATATTGGGAGGGGGTGATGGGTAATGGGTGAGTGAATGGGTGGTGTGATGGGTAAATGGGTGAGTGAAGGTGGGGGGTGATGGTAATGGGTGAGTGAATGGGTGGGGGGTGATGGGTAATGGTGAAGTGATGGTGGGGGTGAATGGGTAAGGCGTTAAATACATACACTTACATTTCTACACATTTTCCTACCTCATGATTCAGGAAATTTAGAAGGGGCTATCTGGAAAGGTAGAGGGGACTATCTGGAGGACTATTAGTCCTTGACCAACGCGGCCATATTTTGAAGTGAATGCGTCCGGCGGGGGAGTGTTCCTCATATGATTTTCAATTAGGGCAATATCTCAGGTATCAGAAAAGCATGATGGACATCTGAGAACGGTAGCTTAGTAAGTGGCCCTGGATGGACGCCATCTTTGAAACCCACCCAGCGCGAAAATGCCCCATTTGGTGGGGTAACATTGTTGCACGTGTATCTGGAACTTCTATACTACTATCGATGTGCGGTTGGACGACTTAATGATATACGTCCAATGGTGGTACCGTCTAAAATAACAAATAATATGAAGCTTTTGTTATGATTAATTATTATAAAAATCAATTATCGAAAAAAAATAAAAAAAATCATATATTTTTCAATATCCCTTATTATTAACTGTTTACTTTTTTTAAGTGAACAACCTGGTATGATTTTTCCAAATTATGCATTTTGCTACACCGTTTATCTTTATCTGGTCCTATAAAAATAACTCAACAAGTACAACATATCATCCACCACGAGTTTTTAACAACAAAATATATGTAAAGAGGCATAAAAATGACTTAGGCCGCCAGCCGCTTGGGCATTATCTATTCTACGATACCGCAAGTTAGGAATGTCGTACCGGAGAGGATTTTAACACCATACGATTCTAATAAGGCCAGGCGGAAATTGTTTTACATTACGGTCGGATACAATACGTCTATGGTATAGGTCGACACGTCCTTTACTGCATGTGCATGAGATGAGATTTAAGAAGACGACATCTGGAGCTGGTAGACAAACCCCGCCACATGGATTTTGAAGCGAGACCGCCATCAAAAAAAAGAAAAAAAAAAATAAAAAAAATCGGTTCCCAGCCATGTCCTCCTGCTGATGGTGGCTGGGACGTCTGGCAGGTTTTTCACAAGGCTGCGTCGCCAGATAGCCGCCTGATATTGGCCCTAAGCGTATGCTGCTCAAGGAGTCTTTCACAAGGCGGCAAATTGTCCAGATTTCGATCTGGCCCTTCTTTTTCTCTGGCACATAACATGTGATAACGGAGGAGTGAATTAGCACCGAGATCGTTCGTGTTCCTGGCGTACAGCTGACACGTGAAGGGCCTGACTGCTATTGAAGACGTCATGTTGGTACATCCCACGAAGATCCCAGATCTGTGAAAATTTGCTTTGAAGATACAGATCATTCGCTTTTGCACAAGCTTCAAAGCCTTTTATCTTTCCTTGGCTAGCCAGAGTCACGAACCAGTGTCACCACCACAACACCCGCTCCTGGCAAGAAGCCCTGGCAATGCACTGCACAACTCCCAGACCACCAATACTGCAGCCAACTTTTGTTTCAACTCAGGCAGAACCATCGATAGTCCGCTCTTCCATCAGACGAGGAAACAAATGGTTCGAGTCGAATGATTGACGTTGGAAAGTTTGGTTGCGGTATTGGGGTCTGGCGTTTGCAGTGCATTGCCAGAAGCTTCATGCCTGGAGCGGGTGTGACCCTGGTTAGTGGTGGCTCTGGCTAGCCAAGGAAAGAATAAAAGGATTTGAAAGCTAGCTTGTGCAAGCGAATGATCTGTATCTTCAAGCATTCACGATCTGGATCTTCGTGGGATGTACAAACAGACGTCTTCAATAGCAGTCAGGCCTTCACGTGTCAGCTGTAACGCCAGGAACACGAAGATCGTCGGTGCTAATTTTTCACTCCGTTTATCACATGTTCTGTGCAAGAAGGCCAGATCCGAATCTGGACAATTGTCCGCCTTGTGAAGACTCTTGATGCAGCATACTCTTAGTGGGCACAACTTCAGGCGGCTACGGCGGACGCAGCCCTTGAAAACCTGCCAGACGTCCCAGCACCACAGCAGGAACATGGCTGGGAACTCGATTGAATGTCGGTTCGCATCAAATCCGATGGATGGCGGGTCCCTACCAAGCCCAGATGTCGTCTTGAATCTCATCCTCAGCACATTCGAAGGACGGTTTCGACCGTGGGCAGATTGCTCCTGCATACTGAATGGGTTTAAGTGCACTGTTGTGTGTAAGCCTGACATGGAATGCTCCAACATGGTGGCAGGAAGGATGCTAGCGTGGCTTGGCTAGGATCCCAATGACTCTGATGGCGACCTCTGATGATTTAACCTTTGTGTGCCAACTGTAATATTGTAATTGTATAGCATCATGTTGTTCTCTATATAATGCAGGCCCAGGCCAAATTGCCTGAAAATCTTTATAGACCAGATAAACGTTTAGCAAAATGGTAATAATTTGGAAAGATCATAACCGGTGTTATTTTGACTAAAACATGACATGTTCAATGATACCTACCTCCGCCTGCTTATTATATTAGGAATAGACATCGTAATGGTGTTAAAATCAGCTCCATTGTCTTTCCAAACTCTAGTAATGAATAATTTAATTAATATAATTGGGCGGGCACATTTTGAAATCCAAGATGGCCACCAAAGTGCAGATTTCCTCCTATGTAACAATTTTCCGCCTGCTTATTAGATATCGTATGGTGTTAAAATCCTCTCCGTACGACATTCCTAACGTTGCGTTATAATCGTCGGAATATATAATGCCAGCGGCGTGCCTAAGAGTCACAATTTTAATAAAATGCCTCTTTAACATATATTGTGGTTGTAAACTCGTGGTGGATATATGTTGTACTTGTTGAGTTATTTTTATATCAGATAACGGTGTAGCCAAATGCATACTTTGGAAAATCAGACAGTGTTGTTTCCTAAAAAAAGTACAAGTCTATAATTAAATAAAATATATTGAAAAATATATGATTTTTTTTCGATAATTGATTTTTTAATAATAATTACTCTATACAAAATGCTTCATATTATTTTTTTTTAGACGGTACAAACTTGGCGACGTAATATTTTAAATCGTCAACCGCACATCTGGATAGCTAGTATAGAAGTCCAGATCCACGTGCAACAATGTACCCCACCAAATGGGGCATTTTCTTCGAGCTGGGTGGTTTCAAAGGATGGCGTCCATCCGGGCACTAAGCTATACCGTTCTCCAAGATGTCCATCCACACCTTTTTTTCTGACACTTGAACATTTGGTCTAATGGAAAAATCATAATGAGAATTACTCCCACCTCAGAAAAGCAAAAAAGGTGGTGGGGCGGGGTGGGAATAATGAGAAATTACCTCCCCTTCAGCCGGAGCATTACTTTTGGTCTGGCTCAAGGACTATACTGGGGGCCTTTTGGCCCACCATAGCCCTTCCCGCAGAGCTATCCAAAAATCCTGGTCCGCCCGGAGGGCGTCACTTGCGGTAGTATCTCATATAATCGGTCGTCCGAAAATTTTATTTTAAATTACCATGATTAATAAATGTTCATTGAAGACAGTGGAGAAGTTAGTACATGTGGATTTAATATATTGAATTATTGTAATTATTGGGTCACTGCCTAGAAGTGGAGTTTATTTATGGTATTCCAATGGAATTGGATTACCTTGTTTATTTTTTTTAGCTTGTTTTTATAGTATGCAATTTTGGCAAATTTCAAATGTTTTAGTTTAACTTGTTTTCTATATTGCCTGTATGTTTCGTTATATATGTTAGAGGACCACCTACTTGTCAATAATCTTGCCAACCAGTTTTTTTCAGTAATTCACCTTTTTAGAAAGAGGGGCAGGAGTGATATATGTGCTGTGACGTGCTTATATCTTACATACATTTTCCTAATTGGAAATTGGTCTCTGAATTAAGTATATTGAATTCATTGAAAAATAGAATTAAAAGATTCGGTGTGAACAATTTTACATTGTAATACATTATTCCAAATTTAACCTTTTCTAGAGCATACAAAAGTTATTGAGGGCAGTGTCAGTTATACAATCTCTATTGACGAATGATGGGGGATCAACAATACTCCATGTTTTGAATGGATATTACTGGAATAGGATCTTAAATTCGAATTAAATTATTAGTTCCCGACATGTACCTCTGCTTTGTGTTGACCATAATGTGGTCAATAATTGTGGTGGTTGTATCCGTGACTCTTGAGGTTTTGTGTGGTCAATTGGAAATAAAGAAAATGAATACATTAGATTACAAATCCCGAACATTTTATGTCCACTGCATTTTAATAAATCTAAATTGAAATCACCAGATGCAAAGATAACTTGAATTTTTTTTTTTTTTATATCATACCTTAATAGATTAATTTTCCGTAAGAGCATTTATAAATGTATCTATGTTTGCCACTCGTGATCTATAAATAGTATTAATAATGTTTTCTTACTCCATAATTTTTCGTTTGAACATCAATACATTCTATAACTGTAACTATCTACTTTTGAAAATTTCACTAAGAAGCTATGGAATGATACCATCAGAAATGTACACGGCTACACCACCACATGTGTGTTCCTAACAATTAGTGACATTTTTTGTAGCCCTGAACAACTGGTAAAGGGAAATAAAGTTGAGGGCTCAGCGTGGTTTTCTGTAATACCAGAGGATATTACATTTAATGTTTATATAACAATAGAACAATTCGATAAATGGATTGCAAATGTGTAGGAATTGACCGTATATTCAGATTTAGGATGGTAACTTCATTGTTGCTAGTAATGAAACATTGTCCAAGGTGATTGTATTCTGATCTAGGGAAATTTATGTGGGCTAATTGTGTGTAAAAGGATTATTAACATTCAAGGTTGCCGGTTATTATTCTACTTCAACAGCATTAAACAAACATCTCAAGTCTTAATACCTTGTAGTTGGAAGTCCTTGTGAGACTGAGAGAATTATAAATACTAGAAGTTGCAATTAATAATTTGCCCCATAGTAGTAGTAAAGTAGTAGTAGTAGTTAACGGTAGTGGTCAATAGTTAGTGCAATAATATAAATAATATCAGTAAGAATAACAATAGTAAATAGTTATAAATAGTTAGAGTAGCTGAAGTAGTAATACTATGGTAGTGCAGTAGTAGTAGATAAGCCTTGTAGTAGCCGTCAATAAATTGTAGTAGCAGTAGTGTAGCAGTCAGTAAGTAGTAGAAGTAGTAGTAGTTTTGTGCAGTAGTAGAGAGTGTATTAGTAGTTATGGTGGCAATAGCGAGGTAGGAGAATGGTAATATTATATAAAGTACAAGCAGCCAGCAATAAAATAGTTTGTATTTGCAGTGGCGTAGCAGTAGTAATGGTAGCATCAGTAGTAGTAACAGCATACAGCAATAGCAGTAAATGGGAAGTAGTAGTAGTATTTTTTTCTCGTGGTAGTAGTAAACGTAGTAGTAAGTAGAAGTACAGGCAGTAAGTGGAAAATAATAGTAGTAGTGGTTGAGAGTTGTGGTAATAATTAGTAGTAGAAGTAGATAGTTTGTGATACTAGTAAGATAGTAGTATTATTATATTATTAATTATCGTGTAACGGTATTAGTAGTAATAGTAAACAATAAAAGTAACAATAAGAGTAGCAATAAAAGTAGTAGCCTGATATGATAAGCAATAGTACTCCTACAATTAATAGTGAGACAATAGTAGTACTAAATAATAATATTATTTGTGGCGGTAGTAGTGTAATAGAAAGTAATTAAGAATATATTAATATATGGGCACAGGTAAATATTTAATATAGCTTACGCATTATGTATGCCATTAACTTATCTATTTCTTTTTTGGCGGTCCTGAGAGCTTTCATGAAACGTCCTGTAGTGTCGCCAGATGCTCCCTGGTCACCACTTGTCTCCGCTCGAAAAGCCACCCTTTCAGTACCATCAGGTGGCTGTACCCGTAGGCTCACTGACAGCACAAGCGCCCGTACCCAGTACCCCCCCTCAGCAACGACGCACCGTCAGCCAGGGGACCCATCCCGTGCCAGAACTGCTCCCGTGCTTTTGACGGTCGCAGCACCAGCCGTAGATGTACGCCGCCCGCTACGAACGTGGGGGTTTCTCCACCAAGACTGTGCGGCCGTTTTATTTTACGAGAGCGCGGATTGCTATTCAAAAGCGCGGCGGTCATCATTGAGGGCGCGGATATATTTTAATTTATTATCAAAAAAAGCGGCGGCTGAATTTGGTAATCCATTGCGCGTTTTTTTTTCACTCACGTTGAAAGTCGATTGTGTGCAGTTCTTTAAAATGATCGCTCACCATCTTCCGTTATCATCTGTTGCCCCCTGTTACCTATGGGGAGGTGGAACCAGATTTTGAAGCGGCTATTTTTTTTCTCGTTCCTTTATTATCATCGCGTTTTTTCTCACTCCCTCTTTTCCTCTCTTTTCCATAAAATGTTTAAATAATAGAAATAGAAAAATAGTCCTTTTTATTTATCGCGTTAAAAAACGCTCACGGTTACATGAATTTGTTCTTTTGCTGTGAAGTCGGTTACCTAAAAACACTTTAAATTAATTTTGTGTCTGTTTATTTCCCCAAATTAAATTTGTTGTATTGTGCCATTATTGTATTGGTATTGTGCTCATTGTATTGGCTGCTGGCTGGCTGGCTGCTGGCTGGCTGGCCTGGCTGGCTGGCTGGCTGGCTGGCTGCTGGCGTGGCTGGCTGGCTGCTGGCTTGGCTGGCTGGCTGGCTGGCTGGCTGGCTGGCTGCTGCTGCTGGCTTGGCTGGGCTGGCTGGCGGCTGCTGGGGCTGTGCTGGCCTGGCTGGCTGGCTGGCTGGCTGCTGGCTGGCTGGTTGGTGGCTGGCTGCTGGCTGGCTGGCTGGCTGGGCTGGCTGGCTTGCTTGCGTCTGGCCTGGCTGGCTGGCTGGCTGGCTGGCCTGTCTGGCTGGCTGGCTGGCTGGCGGGCTGGCTGGCTGACGGGCCTGGCTGGTGCTGGCCATCTTTTCTTCTTTTCCGTCTCCTCCGGCTGGCTTGCATCTCGTCTTTTTTCTGCAAATTCACAACCGTGTTACTTTTGCCACTGTCATAATGACTTCAATAAATATATGAAGAACAAACTGATCACAGCCTTCTTCCTCTCTCTTCCCACCCATCTTACAGGAACACAACACGGGGGGTACAAATTTTTTAAAGAATCGTCCAGACCCATTGTTTTTGCTAATTATTTTTGAACGTTCATTCAAAATACTAATCCCAAAAATCATTTTTTTTCCAGTCTTTTTTTCCTAGAAACATGATTTTTTGTAAAAAGGCGGGAAAAAAAACAGCCCCTTTCCCACCCGGGTGGTGGGAAATTGCTGGGCGGGTCACACGAGTGGGGGCCTCCCACCCGGGCCCCTATACAATACAGGAGACTGGGATAAAAGTTGCTTGGGGAATTTTGGGGTTTTTTTCTATATTTTTTTTTTGTGTGTTTTGACCATGAAATGTCTTGCACGCCGCCTGACAGTGGGGGGTAAAGGGAGCGCGGCTAGAAAATGTGTTTTTCCCCACACCGGCGCTCCTCTACCCCCACTGTCAGGCGCTGCACAGACTTACATGGTCAAATAGGTCGGAAATGGGGCAAAGCTTCAGAAAAGGCCACTTTCTTGCTGTTCCAGAAAGGGTGCAGTATATCCCCTTTTGGTAACACCTTGAACAGGAATACTCTTGAGGTCTCGCAGGCCTCTTGAGCTTCCATTTTTGTATGTTTTATGGGTCTTTTTTTCCCCCCGAACGCAAGAGAGTGGCTGACGGGGGGGGCTGGCTGGCTGGTGGCTGGGTGGGGTGGGCGGCGGACGGACGGACGGGCGGGGGCGCTGACGGGCGGGACGACGGAGGACGGACGGACGGGAAGGACGGGAAAGGACGGGCGGGTGGTGGCTGCGGCGGGCGGAGGCGGGGGTGGCTGCGACGGGGGAGGGGGCGGGCCGGGGGGCCCCGGGCGGGGGGACCCGGGGGGGGCGGGGCGGGCGGGGGGCGGGCGGGCGGGCGGGCGGGGGGGGCGGGCGGGCGGGCGGGGGGGGGGGGGCGGGGGGGGGGGGCGGGCGGGGGGGGGCGGGGGGCGGGGGGGCGGGCGGGCGGGCGGGGGGGGCGGGCGGGGGGCCGGGGCGGGCGGGGGCGGGCGGCGGGCGGGCGGGGGGGGGGGCGGGGGGCGAATGCACAAATTTAAAGTTTTTTTACAGGTGTTTGGGGGGGGGGCCCCCCCCCCCCCCCCGCCCCCCGCCCCCCAAACCCAATTGCTCCGCTTCACACTGCCATAATTTTGAACATTTCTTTTTTTTTGATATTGTTTTCTAAACCCAAAATCCACCTCTAACCTAATTTAATTTAAACCCAACAACAGTTTATGGCTGAAATAACGGTAATTTTTGGTGGTACATTAACACCATTATTTTTCAATTTGGCCATGGGGAAAAGGGGTTCAAAATATTCATAAAAATAATTCTACACGATGTTTTGTTTTTTTTGTTTGTTTGTTTTTTGTTTTTTAGGGATAATTCCTCAGAGCGTAGTGATCTAGCGCTGCGGCAATTAGTGTTAGGGGGAAACCACCACCCCGGCAGGGGTCACAAACCCCCCGGGTAAAACCCCCGGGACCCATTCATGCGGGTGGAAGGGGGCCGGGGTTTTAAGAAAAACCCCCCCGTCCCTTCGCTCCGCCCCCGGGGTCTAAACCCCGGGCTTTTTCCCGGGTTTTGAGCCCGAGCTGCTAACCCCACACCCCGGCACCGTATGTAAAAGTAGGTAAAAGCTGGCTTTTGGAAGCCCATACCGAATAAAAGCCTAAACTTTGCCGAGTAGGTGTAAATAAGCTTAAAGCTTAATATCACAAAGCTTTTTGGGAAAATGTGACATATTATTGCCCTTTTTTCAGGATGAACGCTTTTTTTTTAATAACAGTACGTCGGAAAAAAGGCTACAAGGCAAAAAGGCATATAATTTTGGGAGTTTTTTTTTTATGCCCTTTAAAAAATTTTTGATGAGGCAATGAGCTCCCCTTTTCCCAGGGAACGGAGTTTCCTCAAAGAGCCAGCTCCTCACTTTTACACTGGTGTCCAGTAGAGTAAACAACCCCTTTTGATTTTCCCCGCCCCTTTTCAAAGGGGGGCCCAAAAATTTTTTGCCCTCGAAGCGG
>JACEEZ010015733.1:0-47500 GCA_016584305.1 Chionoecetes opilio
CCCTATTATGGCTTACGTATTTAAATAGCTTTTTTCTAACAAAAAAAAAACTATAATACCAATTTTAAATTCTCTATCAAAAAAAGGGCTGAATAATGTCAATTTTGGACATTTTTTAGCCTTTCAAAAATACATTAAAACACTTGCAAAACGTTGTTTTTAAGATTAAAATTGATACCTAAATTTCATGAAAAATACATGTTTTAAGCTCATATTATTGTACAATATAGTTATGTAAAAGTGCTTAATAATGTCAATTTTCGACATTTTTTAGCCTTTCAAAAACACATTAAAATACTTGCAAAAACAATGTTTTTAGGAATAATTTGATACCTAAATATCATGAAAAATGCATATTTTTAGCTATTAATTTTGTAAAATATAGTTGTAGCAAATATCAAAAGATATTTAGAAAAATATAAAGAAATATACTTCAATTTGTATAAAAAAACAACTCTTCACTGATAACTTGATCAAATCATTGAAAACACTACATTTTATGGGTTTATAGCAATATGTTAAGTAAAATTACTTGTATATATACAATAACGCTACAGTTTACAAGAAACTATGAAAAACGCTTGCAATATACCGTTATATCACAATAAATAACCTCTTACTCCTCTATTTGTTAGCTTAATGTAATGTAAGCTACTTATAGGTGCAAATTATTCTAAAAAAAGGATTGTATACTTCAATTTGTAGGAAAACATTAATTATCACCAATAACTAGCTAAAATCATTGAAAAGAACACATTTTGAGTATATAAAGCATTAGCATTAGTTAAATTCCTTCTATTTATTATATAACACTACAATATACAAGAAACTATGAAAAACACGTGTAAAATACAATTGTATCACAATGTAGAGTCTCAAACTCCTATTATAAGCTTACAGTAGTTTAAAATAGCATTTTCTTACGAAAACAATTATAATACCACATTTTGAATTTCTCTATCAAAAAAAGGGCTGAATAATGTCAATTTTCCACATTTTTTAGCCCTGCAAAAATACATTAAAACTCTTGAAAAAACGTTGTTTTTAAGATTAAAATGAATACCTATATTTCATGAAAAATACATGTTTAAAGCTCTTAATATTGTTAGATATAATTTTGTAAAAGTGCTGAATAATATCAAATTTCGACATTTTTAGCCCTTCAAAAATACATTAAAATACTTGAAAAAACGTTTTTTTTAAGATTAAAATTGATACCTAAATTTTATGAAAAAACCATATTTTTAGCTCATAATATTGTAAAATATAGTTGTGTAAAAGTGCTTAATAATGTCAAATTTCGACATTTATTAGCCCTTTAAAAATACATTAAAACACCTGAAAAAACGTAGTTTTTAAGATTAAAATTAATACCTAAATTTCATGAAAAATACATGTTTTAAGCTCATAATATTGTAAAATATAGTTGTGTAAAAGTGCAGAATAAAGTCAAATTTCGACATTTTTAAGCCTCTCAAAAATACATTAAAATACTTGAAAAAACGTTGTTTTTAAGATTAAAATTGATACCTAAATTTCTTAAAAAATACATATTTCTAGCTATTAATTTTGTGAAATATAGTTGTAGCAAATATCAAAAAGCTATTTAGCTACCGATATAAAGGAATATACTTCAATTTCTAGAAAAAAACAGCTCTTCACTGATAACTAGCTCAATCATTGAAAACACTACATTTATGAGTTTATAGCAATATGATAAGTAAGACTACTTGTATATATACAATAACGCTACAGTTTATAAGAAACTATGAAAAACGCTTGCAATATACCGTTATATCACAATAAATAACCTGTTACTGTTCTATTGTACAGCTTAATGTAATGTAAGCTACTTATAGGTGCAAATTATTCTAAAAAAAGGATTGCATACTTCAATTTGTAGAAAAACAGCTATATATCACCGATAACTAGCTAAAATCATTGAAAAGAACACATTTTTGAGGGCATAAAGCATTATCGTAAGGTAAATTCCTTTTATTTAGATATAACACTACAATTTACAAGATACTATGAAAATCACGTTTAATATACAATTGTATCACAATATAGAGTCCCAAAAACTCCTATTATAAGCTTACAGTAGTTTAAAATAGCATTTTCTAACGAAAACCACTATAATACCACATTTTGAATTTCTCTATCAAAAAAAGGGCGGAATAATGTCAATTTACGACATTTTTAGCACTCCAAAATACATTAAAACACTTGAAAAAATTTTGTTTTTAAGATTAAAATTGATACCTAAATTTCATGAATAATACATTTTTAAGCTCATAATATTGTAAAATATTGTTTTGTAAAAGTGCTGAATAATGTCAAATTTCGACATTTTTTAGCCCTTCAAAAATACATTAAATAATTGAAAAAAATGTTGTTTTTAAGATTAAAATTGATACCTAAATTGTATGAAAAATACATATTTTTAGCTCATAATATTGTAAAATATATTTGTGTAAAAGTGCTTAATAATGTCAAATTTCGACATTTTTTAGCCCTTAAAAAATACATTAAAATACTTGCAAAAACAATGTTTTTAAGATTAAAAAATTGATACCTAAATTTCATGAAAAATACATATTTTTAGCTATTAATTTTGTAAAATATATTTGGGTGCAAATATAAAAAAGCTATTTAGCTACAGATATAAAGAAATATACTTCAATTTGTAGAAAAAAACAACTCTTCACTGATAACTTGATAAAATCATTGAAAACACTACATTTTATGGGTTTATAGCAATATAATAAGTAAAATTATTTGTATATATACAATAACGCTACAGTTTACAAGAAACTATGAAAAACGCTTGCAATATACCTTTTATATCACAATAAATAACCTCTTACTCTTCTATTTATTACCATAATGTAATGTAAGCTACTTATAGGTGCAAATTATTCTAAAAAAAGGATTGTATACTTCAATTTGTAGGAAAACAGCTATATATCACCGATAACTAGCTAAAATCATTGAAAAGAACACATTTTGAGGGTATAAGCATTATCGTAAGGTAAATTCCTTCAATTTATGAATAAAACTACAATTTACAAGAGATTATGAAAAACACGTGTAATATACAATTGTATCACAATATAGAGTGTCAAACTCCTATTATAGTTTACAGTAGTTTAAAATAGCATTTTCTAACGAAAACAACTATAATACCACATTTTGAATTTCTCTATCAAAAAAAGGGCTGAATAATGTCAATTTTCGACATTTGTTAGCCTTTCAAAAATACATTTAAACACTTGAAAAAACGTTGTTTTTAAGATTAAAATTGATACTAAATTTCATGAAAAATACATGTTTTAAGCTCATAATAATTGTAAATATAGCTTTGTAAAAGTGCTGAATAATGTCAAATTTCGACATTTTTTAGCCTTCAAAAATACATTAAAATACTTGAAAAAACGTTGTTTTAAGATTAAAATTGATACCTTAATGTATGAAAAATACATATTTTAGCTCATAATATTGTAAATATAGTTGTGTAAAAGTGCTTAATAATGTCAAATTTCGACATTTTTTAGCCTTTCAAAAATACATTAAAATACTTGCAAAAACAATGTTTTAAGTTAAAATTGATACCTAAATTTCATGAAAAATACATATTTTTAGCTATTAATTTTGTAAAATATAGTTGTAGCAAATATCAAAAGCTATTTAGCTACAGATATAAAGAAATATACTTCAATTTGTAAAAAAAAAACAGCTCTTCACTGATAAATTAATAAAATCATTGAAAACACTACTTTTTATGGGTTTATAGCAATATGATAAGTAAAACTACTTGTCTATATACAATAACGCTACAGTTTTAAAAAGAAACTATGAAAAACGCTTGCAATATACCGTTATATCACAATAAATAACTCCTACTCTTCTATTTATTAGCTTAATGTAATGTAAGCTACTTATAGGTGCAAATTATTCTCTAAAAAGGATTGTATACTTCACTTTGTAGGAAAACAGCTATATATCACCGATAACTAGCTGAAATCATTAAAAAGAACAAATTTTGATGGTATAAAGCATTATCATAAGTTAAATTCCTTCTATTTATTATATAACTCTACAATATGCAAGAAACTATGAAAAACACGTGTAATATACAATTGTATCACAATATAGAGTCTCAAACTCCTATTATAAGCTTACAGTAGTTTAAAATGGCAGTTCTTACAAAAACAATTATAATACCACATTTTGAATATCTCTATCAAAAAAAGGGCTGAATAATGTCACTTTTCGACATTTTTTTGCCTTTCAAAAATACATTAAAACTCTTGAAAAAAACGTTGTTTTTTAAGATTAAAATGAATACCAAAATTTCATGACAAATACATGTTTAAAGCTCATAATATTGTAAATATAGTTTTTTTAAAAGTGCTGAATAATATCAAATTCGACATTTTTTTTAGCCCTTCAAAAATACATTAAAATACTTGAAATAACGTTGTTTTTTTAAAACTAAATTTGATACCTAAATTTTATGAAAAAACATATTTATAGCTCATAATATTGTAAAATGTAGTTGGTAAAAGTGCTTAATAATGTTATATTCGACATTTTTTAGCCCTTCAAAAATACATTAAAAAACCTGAAAAAAACGTTGTTTTTAAGATTAAAATGAATACCTAAATTTCATGAAAAATACATGTTTTTAAGCTCATAATATTGTAAAATATAGTTGTGTAAAAGTGCAGAATAATGTCAAATTTCGACCTTTTTTAGCCTCTCAAAAATACATTAAAATACTTGAAAAACGTTGTTTTTTAAGATTAAAATTGATACCTATATTTCATAAACAATGCATATTTTTAGCTATTAATTTTGTAAAATATAGTTGTAGCAAATATCAAAAAGCTATTTAGCTACCGATATAAAGGAATATACTTCAATTTGTAGAAAAAACCAGCTATTCACTGATAACTAGCTAAAATCATTGAAAACACTACATTTTATGAGTTTATAGCGATATGATAAGTAAAACTACTTGTATATATACAATACGCTACAGTTTACAAGAAACTATGAAAACGTTTGCATTATACCGTTATATCACAATAAATAACCTCTTACTCTTCTATTGTATAGCTTAATGTAATGTAAGCTACTTATAGGTGCAAATTATTCTAGAAAAAGGATTGTATACTTCAATTTGTAGAAAAACAGCTATATATCACCGATAACTAGCTAAAATCATTGAAAAGAACACATTTTGAGGGTATAAAGCATTATCTTAAGGTTAATTCCTTCTATTTATGATATAACACTACAATTTCCAAGAGACTATATAAAACACGTGTAATATACAATTGTATCACAATATAGAGTGCGAAACTCCTATTATAGAGCTTACAGTAGTTTAAAATAGCATTTTCTAACGAAAACAACTTATAATACCACATTTTGAATTTCTCTATCATAAAAAAGGGCTGAATAATGTAAATTTTCGACATTTTTTCCCCCCTCAAAAATTCATTAAAACACTTAAAAAAAAGTTGTTTTTTAAATTAAAATTGATACCTAAATTTCATGAAAAATACATGTTTTAAGCTCATAATATTGTAAAATAGAGTTGTGAAAAAGTGCTGAATAATGTCATATTTCGACATTTTTTAGCCTCTCAAAAATACTTTAAAAAAACACCTGAAAAAACGTTGTTTTTAAGATTAAAATGAATACCTAAATTTTCAAAAAAAATTTACATTTTTGAAGCTCATAATATTGTAAAATATAGTTGTGTAAAGTGCGAATAATGTCATATTTCGACCTTTTTTAGCCTCTCAAAAATACATTAAATATTTGAAAAAACGTGTTTTTAAGATTAAGATTGATCCCTTAAATTTCATAAAAAATACATATTTTTAGCTATTAATTTTGTAAAATATAGTTGTAGCAAATTCAAAAAAGCTATTTAGCTCCCGATATAGAGGAATTACTTAAATTTGTAGAAAAAAACAGCTCTTAAACTGATAACTATCTAAAAGGTTACACGACCTTCGAGCGAATGCCTTTTTGAGCGAAAGACGATTCGAGCGAATGACTTTTCGAGCGAAAGACGATTCGAGCGAATGACTTTTCGAGCGGAGGACGCTATTCGAGCGTAGGATAGATTATGCTACTATACACGCATGGTATTTAAAAAATAAGGACTACGAATTTGCTTGTTATTGTATTTTAAGAGATTTTCTCTCAGATATCTGGTTTAGAAATAGATTTTTAGTGTTAGATCCCACCACAAACACCGCCGACTGCCGCGCCACGGCAGTCGGCGGTGTTGTGATGGGATCTTCCACATAGGAAAATTTTTTGTTTTATCGCTTCTTTTTCTGTCCCTCTCTCTCTCTTCATACCTTCCTCTCTCCCTCCATACCTCCCTCTTTCCCTCCATCCCTCCCTCTCTTAAGGTTGGGACGACCTGTTATTGTATTTTAAGAGATTTTCTGTCAGATGTCTGGTTTGGAAATAGATTTTAGTGACAGTTTCCACCACTAGACCACTGTTGTGGTGGGATCTGCCACTATAGGAAATTTTTTGGTTTTATCGCTTTTGCCTTATCTCGATTACTACCATATGGACTAAAAACTTTTGTCATATGCTCTTTTACTAACCTTCAAAACCTCTTGTCAAGCTGTTACTTTGGTCAAAATCACGGACAAAATGATCTAATAAGAAAAAAATAAGGTGCTCCGCCGTCCCATCAGCACCGTTTTTTGACCGCAGGACGAGCGCCTCTCCCAGTCCCATCCCTAACCTCACGGACAGCAGCGAGGGTAAGTTGGGTTTAGTTTGGCTTTATTTTAAACAAAACCTAACCTTAACCTAACTGGCCTGACTGCTGTCCGTGGGGGAGGGTTTGGGCCCGCTGTCTCGGGACTGCGCTGGTGGCGAGGGCGGAGTTGCACTTATTTATTCTAATTAGATAGTTTTTTGTCCGTATTTTGATCAAAGTAACAGCTTGCCAAGAGGTTTGAAGGTTAGTAGAAGACGTGTGTGACAAAAGATTAGGCTTTCATCTATCTAATAAACTATAGGAGTAGCCGTGTGTCTGTCTGTCTTTTTTTGGGTAGCCGAAACTGTACATTCAATTTTGATGAGAGTAGGCAAAAAAAATAATGCAATAAATCTTAGTGGTAAGCGGCCTGGGCCCATGTCGATTGAATAATTTTGAAAGGGGGTTTTGTGCTAATAACACTTTTAAGAGTATTTGATTACAGTAAAAAACTTCGGTAACACCATGCTATATTTCCAAAATCCGTAACTCATGGACTTACCGTGGGTGTGTGTGTGTGGTGTGTGTGTGTGTGTGTGTTGTTGTGTGGGGTGTGTGTGTGTGTGGTGGTGTGTGTGTGTGTGTGTGTGTGTGTGTTTTGTGTGTGTGTTTTCTGTGTGTGTGTATGTGGGGGTGTGTGTGTGTGTGTGGGGTGTGTGTGTGTGTGTGTATGTGTGTGTGTGTGTGTGTGTGTGTGTGTGTGTGTGTGTGTGTGTGGTGTGTGTGTGTGGTGTGTGTGTGTGTGTGTTTTGTGTGTGGGTGTGTGTGTGTGGTGTGTGTGTGTGTGTGTGTGTGTGTGTGTGTGTGTGTGTGTCGTGTGTGTGTGCGTGCGTGCGTGCGTGCGAGCACTTTGACCATGACCAACGACAGCAACAACAGGATTGGAGTGCACTCACATTGTTGTCTAATATAATCTACTACTACAAACTCAATATATATGGGTCCAAAGGGCCCAACAAGCACTGCAAGTAGTAACAAGATATATGGTGGCAGGGACGATAAACGAATCTTTACCGCAAATAGTATTTCAAAAACCTGAATTATATAAACTATCATAATACATAGCATATTTTATTTGAAAAGTGTGCGAAGTGAAATAAATAGTAGATAGTGAAAAATAGTACCGTATTTTAAAAGAACTTTATTATACAAATTATCATATACACTAAAGGTTTATTCAAGAACATGAAAACAGATAAAAAATAAGCAATATAATGTATAAAGGTGTTACATTCGCATACAGTAATATATACAGTTGTTACATTCACATATAATAAAATATATAGGTTGTTACACTCACATAAGTAATATATACAGGTGTTACATTCACATACAGTAATATATACAGGTCGCATCATTATGTGTCTGAAGGGGCATATATTCTACTGCATGCACGGAGTAGGTGGCCAGTTGTTATGTCTTTGTTTGTGTAGCGTTGCCACAGCTTTTCAAGCTTTGCCTGGACCTGCTTATATACTTTTCGAGTTGATCTCGATAGCTTGTTCTGGGCAACAAGCTGGGTCTGCAGAGTGACTATCTTGCCTCCCTGTGCAGCACCCTTTGATTAGCTTGTAAAAGTTGAGGCTTTTTGCTCTCTCTGTTGTTGGGTGCGGCTGTGCCATCCTCAACTCATTATAGTCCGGCCGCTAAGGACCAGATTTTTAAGAGGATGGGGAAATGCCGGATAAAAACACCAAATTTTGTTCAGGCATTCTACAGGGTCCCCAGCTATGATTTTGAGAGGGGAGACAAACGATCCAAATTTCTCAGAAGCCTCTATGAACCATTTTTGTGATAACGGCTAATTTTCACTTAGAAAAATCTTGATGAAATCAAGATTCGCCTTTAATGGCAAAAAAATATTCCGTATAGCAATACATCCACTAGTTTGTTATTTTTTTCATTTCCCCTTTTTATACTTCAAGATCACACTTTTTAAATTTTAAACCCGGACAACCGTTTTTATTACAATGGAATTTAGGCTTACATTTTATGACCATGAATTTACTTACGTACATGTACTTAGTTAAGGATGAAACAAGTCTGCTAACTGTTTTTTTTTTGTGTGTTGCAGTTTTTTGGGAAGGGGGCCCGGGGGTCCTCACCTGTGATGGATTGGTAAACGGTGTCCCGGGGTTTCCCAGAAAAAAAACCTCTAAAGCCCCCTTCCCGCGGGCCCCTTAAAGGGCCCCAAGGGGGGAAAAAAGTCGCGCCAGCTGAAAAAGGGAATCTTTCCCTTGGAGAAAGTACTCAGTTCAGAAAAACTCAACGCTTTCCCCATTTGCCTCTTGCTTTTGGTCGGGGCCCACAGACGTGGTTGATTTGATAAAAAGGGAACCCATGCACAGGGGCACAAATCAGTCAGGGACCAATTAAACACACAGAAATTCCCAAGGGCGAAGAACCCGAGGGAGAAATGGGAAATCCTGCCCAGAAAGACCGATCCCGGGTGGGTCCACGCAAATTTTTTCGAAAAAGGGGGACCCGCTGAAAAGGGAATTTTGGCCCCAAAAGGGAAGAGGGACTCCTGCATGAGTTAAAAAACCTAGGGGCAGATGCCCAATGTTAGGTCAAGGGGCCCAAAGATCTGTTGGATCAGTTTTTTGACCAGGTTTGGAAGGTGCGGTGCCCTAAATTCCCACTGGGGGCCCAAAGTACCTTCTTGCTTGCGGGTTTGGGGAAATCCCGGAATCGTCACCGGTCCCTGATCGGGGGAACGGGAAAAAAAACCTAAGGATCCCAGAAAACCAAACAAGAAAGCCCGAGCAAGGCTTTGCTGGGGCGGGTTTCATTACAAAAAAGGGGGAAAAGGGGGTGGAAAAGGAAACATTGCTTTTCCCAAGGGTTTGCTTCCCTAGGGGGCCATTTTCTACGAAAGTCGTCTTGCTGACTTTGGAAATCAGGATGAAGGGGTCCCCAAAGTTTGGGGGCTTTAAAGAGAAAATCCTAAAAGCACTTTCCATATTCCCAAGAGAAAAGTGAGGGAAAAAATTTGGCTACTTGTTTTTGGGAAAAAGGGCAGGGCCCCCAAAGGGCTGGAAAAAGGGCCAGGAGGAGGGGCCTAGGGGAAGGGATGCACAAAATTTTGGAAAAAACCCTCCCAAGGATTGTTCTAGGGGACATCTTTTCGTTCCTTTTGGGGTTTTAAAACTTCGGGTGGGCCCCTTTTCCCCCGGGACTGCCAGAAGAACTCTGTTCCGGGGAAAACCTAAAAAAGGAAGGGGGGTACCTGCCTTGATAAAAGGAGTTTAACTTAAAGATCAGGACTGCACAGTTTCCCAGCCTGTCTCATCCCCTCACGATCATACCCCTTAAAACCTGCAAAAAAAAGGGGCAGAAGAGAAAAGCAAATACCAAGCAGTCGATCACGAATTCTTTGGGAAATTGAGCCCCCCCCTTACCACTCTAAAATTGGGCCCTGAACCTCCACCCCGCGGCCCTAGGCCCAAGAAAACTTTTTTCCCCCAATGCTGATTTGGGGGCCTGGGGTCCAAGTTATGACCGGGGGGGGCTCCCCCTAGGGGAATCACCGGGCTACTGCTGTGTGTGGGGGACATAAAAGGGGAAAGGGGAAATTTGTTTTGCCCAGTCCAGTTGCGCTTTCACCCTCTTAAACTGGGGGGGCCCTTAAAAATATTGACCACAAACCCCCAAGCACAACAGCCACAGGACTTTTCCAGGGGGACAGGTATAACCCTTTTCCCATTTTCCTCCCCGGGTTTCAAAAAAAATTGGGCCAACCCCAGATGAGATCGGGGCCTAGCCCTTTTTAAAAAAACCCCCACCCAGGCCCTGGGGACGCTGAAAACTTCCCCCACTTTTTCCCGCTGTGGCACTTGGGAAAGGGAAAAGGGCGTGGCTTTTGCCGAGGCCCTTTGGGTTTTGACACCGCCATCAGGACACCTTGAAAAGGGCCCCCCGCAAAAAAAAAGTGGCTGGAACATCCCATTTTGTTCAGGGGAAAGGGAAAGATTTGGGTCAGGGGGGATGCGGGTTCCCTGGTCTGTTTCCCAAAAGGCCTCCTGTGAAGAGCCCCCCGGGACTTGCAGCCTTAAATCACTCAGCTCCTCCCCGCTCTTCAGTGAGAAGGCTCCCCACTGCAGAAAAATGGTCAAACAGGGGGTTTAAATTTGTTCTGCTTGGGAAGCCTACGGTTTTCTGAATCCTGGGCAACTTCTTTTCATTGCCTTAGATGCCCCCGCTGTTTTGCACTCCCCCAAAGTTCTTTTCCAGGGCACTGGCCGCACCCACATGGCAAAAGCCCCGTACGTGGTCATGTTTGGAGGTCTCCATGGAGATGGCTTTTTTGGAAGAAAACTTGGGGACTACTTGGAGGAAATCGGGCGGGAAAACCGCATTAACTCAAGCGGGGCATTGCACCCGGTCTGGCACTGCGAACTCTTTCCTGAGGGGCCTCCCACCTCACGAAGACCAACCCCGCCCCCCAAAGTCAGTGCTCTCGAAACTGGCCAAGATGCAGCGGGTTTGCTCCCCCAAAAGAGGATTTGGGTTGAAACCCCAAACAATGATAAAGGTTTTTGAGGCATGGAGACGGGACATGGCCCCAGGAGCCCAACTTTTCCCATATGGGGTTTACCACCCCGGGGTTTGGAAAATTCCCTTGGCCTGATCTTTTTTAATTGCCCCCAAGAGAAACCTTTTTTCCCCCTTATAACGTTGGGGACACTGAAAAGCTCTTGTTGCCAGGGTTTTCTTGGGTTTCGGGACCACCAGAACTATCCCAAAGGTGGCCCCCTTTGCATATCGGGGCAGGGAAAGAGTCTGCCCCCAGCAGTTCAAAAACCAAATTCGAAGTCAACGGCAACGGGGGTCTTTTCCCGAAAACAGCCAAGGGGTTTCCCCAAACTATCCCCCCTTGCCCAAAGGGCCCACGAACAAAAAAAAGGGAGCTTTTTAAAAAGGTTGAAGGGGGAAAGCAGGGGGCCTTAAACCGGAACCCAGTTCCCTTTTCAGGGGTGGAGGGGTTGCCCGGGCCCGGCGGCGTCCCACTCCTGGCGGGAGTTCGGGGAGCAGTAGGCCGACACCCCAAAGGGAGGGCCCTTTTACCATCACAGGGGGGGTCTATCTACCCAAAAGGGGACTATCCAGAAGAAAAACTGTGGCCTTACCCAGGTCATAAAGTGAGAGGGGAAACCCATTTCCAAAGGATGACACCCCAGAACCCCGGCATTTGGACCAGGGGAATTCTCGACCACCTTTTTGTCAAAAAACAGCCCCGCACAGTAGAGCCTTTTGGCAAAAAGGGCATTTTTGAGCCCATAAAGAAGTCAGTTTTGGGGCAGATGCTACACACTCCACCCAAATGCCCCAAAATTAAGAAAAAAAAATTTGCCCCTTTTAAAAATCGAAAAACCCCAAAAAGGACGAAGATTTAAAGCAGGTCGGAAAAAAGTGTCTATGCTAAAGGGAAAGGGACGGGGCCCTCTTTCCCGTCCTACATAGTCACACAGCACCGTGAGGGGGAAAGGACCCCTTTTTCAAGCAGGAATCCCCCATACCCCCCTTTTTTGGCGGGAAAAGGGAAGCTGGAAAAAGGGAAAAAAGGGCCCATTCACCAACTTTCGGCCCAAAAAGGACGAAAAGAAAACCCCTCTGGCTCATTTGATGTTTGAGGGGGCTGGGAAGGGTGCTGCGGGTGAAAACCCCTCCTCCCATTGGGGCATCACAAACATTTCAAAACGATTATCAAGGGGAAAGGTTTTTTCCCCCAATCATAGGCAACGGGAAACCTCTATGAAAAGTAGTTTGGGGTTAGGGGAACAGGTCCCTTTGGACAACAGAAAAAAAAAGAATCAACCAGAGAAAAAAGGGGGGAAAGGTGTCAAAGGGAAGTGGCAGGCCAAAACCAAGGCCCCAGGAAATTTGGGGCCCGATTTTCCTGCGTGACCCCACAAACAAGGTAGAACCTTCCGTTCCTATCAGAGAAGTTTGGTATCCCTCCCTTCCCAAAAGGGAAAAGCAGGTCTTTGAAACATCTGGACCCTCTGTAGCCCGCAGTGGCACTGACCACTTGTCCCGGGGCCATTGACCACGAAGAGGCAACCAAGAATTGTGGTCCATTTTACAAGTTTCCCCTAGAGAGTGGATGCACCACATGTTTGGGTACGCACCGGGATACGCCCGTTTTTGGGTCATCCCCCGGGGAAAGTATAACTTTTTTACCAAAAAAAGTATCCATCGGCTGACATCGGGGTCGCCTTGGGGCGGGTGGCAAAAATTTCCCTTTTTCCCCTACCATAAAAGCCATCTGAAAAGAAACTCTGGGCAAAGAGAAGCCCCACGGCTCCCAGTTGTTCCACAGCTTAAAGGGGGTGTGAAAACGACTTCTTTCTTTTTTTGGGAAAAGGGAAAAAAAAAAAGCCCGGTTTGGGAAGCAGGGGGTTTGGCCTAACCGAAGCCCACGGGATCCCTTAAACTTCATCGTAAAACCCACCCCACAGCACAAATCACCGTGGATTCCAAAGGATTTTCCGTTTGCGGGAAATTTTTTCAAGTCGTTATTTATGAAAAGGGGCCCAGCCCTCTGGTGCCCTTTGAATGAACCCAAGGGAAAGGGAAACTGTTTGCCAGAAAACAGAACGATGGAGAACATTCCCCCAACTAAAACAGGCCCTGCTGCAGCACCACCAAGGTGCAGGGTACCAGGCGGGGCATCGGGAAACAACCTGTCCCCGGCCCCAAAACAACAGACCCCAACTGCTAAAAGGCTGGGGTTTGGGCCCTGGTTTGGAAGAAACAAATTCCGGGTTCCTGCCCTGGAGCTCGCGGGCCCTGGGGGCACCCAAAGGCTTTTAAGGGGGAACTTGTGAAGTGTGCCTGCAAAAGTGCTCCCGGTTTGTGGGGGGAGATTTTCATGCAAAAAAACCCGCGGGAAAATGCACCAAAAACTGGGGGCGCGCAAATGTGAGAAGTAGACACAAAAATTAAAAATTATGAATCATACCTCCTTGTGATACGGGTTTTGTTTTAAAAAAAGAATGGCTTCCTGAAAGCGTACAGGAAAAAAACAGATTTTGTATAATGGGTTTAATGTTTACTTATTTTTCAAATGCACCGTCGTAAAAAAAAAACCACTGCTTTTTTAAATTTGAAAGGGTATGTTTTAATTCTTTGGTTCTGCTAATAAACACAGGGGCTTTCGCGTTTTCCGCAGGGGATTTTTTAAAGCAAAATAAAATTTTGAATTTTATGTTTTTTTGACAGCCATAGGAATATTTTGTTCGGGAGTTATTAAATAATATAAAAAAAGAAACTTGCATCCAAAAAACATTATCCTTATGACTTTTCCCCTTTTAAAAAAACCCCCTTTTACCCAAATTTCCACATGCGGAAAGGTCAAAATAAATAAAAAAGGTTTCCCTTTATGGGCCATCTGAGTGATGGGCTTTTGTTCCCTCTAAAAATCATAGCTAGGGGGCCTGTAGGGGGGGGGGGGGGGGGGCCCCTAAAAAAAAAAAAAAAATTTTGGTGTTTTTTAATCCGGCATGCCCCCCTCATTTAAATAACCCGGGCCGGACTTTTATTTGTCCGCAGGGCCCTAGACCCAAAAATGGACCAGGTTTGCGACTGCCCCACGTAGAGTTTTTGATCCAAGTTGTCCAAATAACCACCAGGGGGCTGCAGGGGAGGAGTGGCTTTTGCCAGCTAGGGATGTAAACATCGCTGGGATTGCTTGCGGGGAAAGGAAGGGGGTATTTTTGCACACCCTGCCTAAATGTATTCTTTGCACACACCAGAGGGTTTGGTATGGAACTTTAAAACCCAAGATCCACTACCTTTCAAAAACAGCCTCCTTTCCAGTGAAAAACCCCATCCCTGGTCCCAAACACCCGGGGAAAATCCCTCACGAAAAGCTCCCCCCACACTGCCTGCTAAAAGTAAACCCGTTAAACCTTTTTGATGGAGGGGAAACGGGATGGGGCCCTTTCCCTAGTTAAAGGGACTTCGACGTAGTCTTGACGTCTACGGGGGGGGACTTTCACTAAAAAAGAAGAGGGCCCTGCTCACATTGAACCCTGTTGTATAAAGGGCGTTTTATGTTTGAACAGTTGTGTAAATTTGGTTCTTAAACGGCTTGAATGTAGCATCTGTACAGGATTTGGCCTTTTGCAGTTGTGTTTTTGGTCAGCGTTCCCAAAATTTTAAGGGGCGAGCCCCAATCAAATATGAACGTGGGCCCTGACGGGAAATTTCTGGGATGAAGGGCGTCTTGAAGTTAAAATTTTCCAGGGTTCTTGGATGGCTGGGCCTGTTCATCTGGCGATGACGGTTGGCATCCCGGAATTACGGGGGGCCTGGCAGGGGGGGTGGGCATTTTGTGCATCGGGCCCACAATCTTGTCGAGCAGGACTCCTCAAAGTTTTGTGCTTGCAGAAGCAAAATTTGGGAAGAAACCCAGCACGCCTCTTTTTTTCGCTATAATGTCGCTGCTTGGTCCTGACCGGGGTTCTGCGGGTGTGTGTGGGGGGGGGCCCCCGGGAAAAAAAACACCATTGACTTGTAAATTTTGGGCAAGACAGCAGAGTCCCTTGCGTCGCAAAAACTGCAGGGCCACACAGTTTTTTTATGAGGAGAAATTTTGGGCTGTAAACTTTTTTGTTATATCGAGGCCCCTGGTGTCTGCCCAGAATAGTTTTGCCTCGTTTGGAGGCTTAGTCACTACCTTAAAAAACAAAAATGTTCGGGGGCTCCAACATCCACGAAGGGGTTTAGGGCGGGGTGCAAGTGGGGGTTTCCGAGGAGGAAGCGGGAAAAACCTCAAATTTAAAAAACACGACGTCAAAGGGAGGCTCGCCCCAGGGGGGGTTGGGGGGGGATCCTGTGGGGGAAACAGGGGCCCGTTTCCAGGGTTTCCGGGGAAAGTTTTTCAGTCTGGCTTCCATAATTTTTTTCCTCCGTGGTACATGAAAACCGGGGGTGGGCTGATCAGTCATATCACGGCATGAAGCCTGAAAAAAACGAGAAACTCTCAGCCAAGGGACGTAGGCACTGTGGGTGATGAGGAAAATTGAAAATTTTCGATGCAGAAAAAACTGTTGTAGAGAGGGGACTGGGCAACAGCGCCACTCTGAAACCCGCAGGGCCCATTCATCGTTTCTGTACTCCAATTTAAAGAATGCCAGTGCTGCAAAGTCTGTGCTGCAAACTACCACAGCAGTCACACTTAAAAACCCTGTTTTCCCTTTGTCCGCAAACCCCCTTAATACAAACCCATACCGGGTTTTTTTGTAAGGGAAGGGGGCTGGTAGGAAAAAATCTTTTTCCCGTACGGGGACCAAATTTCCGGGTTTGCTCGTTGCTGTCCCAAAAACCAAAGCATCCGCTATACTCGACCCCCAAATATATATTTTGTGGCTCCACGGGTTTCGATTATGGGATTAGGTAGAGAGGGGGGTGGGGCAGGTCAGGTTAGGGTTTCCCCCTCTGCCATGACTTAATTTCTAAAGGGGCAAAAGTCTCCTTTCCCCCGTAAATTTTACTTTTATTGTTTTCATTATTATTGATGCTTTAATTGCTATCTCTTTAAATTTCTGCCATAACTTTCTATTGCATTGTATTTTTTTAAAAATATAAAATTAAAATTTAGGAAGTAAACCCCGTTTTAAGGGCTCACGGCCCCGTCTAGCTTCCTCTGCACGCACACACACCTTTATACAGAACCCCAGGGGGGGACAGACGGGGGTCGCAGACTCAGTTCCAACCCCAAACTCATCCCAAAAAGAGCCCAAAACGGCGAAACCCCGGTCTCAAAAAAAACCCCCCCCGACAAAAAAAACCCAAAAATATAATCAGTTGTTAGGGATGAGGCCCCAAAACGACTGAAAAATATAAAAAAAAAGAAAAAAAGTATTTGGCAAAATAATTTTTATAACTAAAAAACAAAAATTTTAATAAATTAGATATAAAATAAAATTATATATATATTTATATAAAATTAAAATATATTATTAATTAAAATATATATTATATATTATATATATTATATATATATATATATATATATTTTATAATATATTATATTTTAATAACATATAAATTTTATATATATATATATATATATATAAAAATATATAATTTTTAAATTTTTATATTTATATATATATATATATATAAGAAAATAAATATTTTTAGGGTCATACCCATTCATGCGTTACCCAAATTTTAAAACCAACCAAAGTATTTTTTTCTGAACTTTATATACAGGATATCAACATTCTCCTGATCGTCAGCATTGGGAAAAAATGCCTTTGTAAAGTGACAGCATTTCCCCTGTGGTTAAACTCAGTGCCCAAAAGTACGTGGTTTTTTCTATGGGTTAATTTCACGGGCAGTCATGTTTTTTAAAAATCTTGTATTGAAAAAAGCAAATTTACCCCACGCAAACTATTTTATATTTCCCCATCGATCACGGCAGCGTTTTTTTGTAAAGGGGTAACTGTTCGGAAAAGCACTCCCGAGTCCTCTCCTTTTAAATAGTATTTAGAAGTTTTGGGTATTAGATATTTGAAGTTAGAGACAGGGTGAATGGGGGGTGGCCTTGGAGGTGTAAAAAAAAAAAAAAAACCCCAAAACAAAAAAAAAAACCAAAAAAAAAAAAAAACAAAAAAAAAACCAAAAAAACATAAAAAAAAAAAAAAAATTTTAAATTTGGTTTTGGAAAACCCCTTAAAATTTCATTAAAGGGTGCAAAGTGGATGTGCCCGGGGAAAACAACAGCACCAATCCCCCGGGTTAAAAAAAACCCAAAACCCCCAAACCCGAAAATTTGTTTTAAATTTTTTAAAAAGGAACAATTTGGGGGGGCAAATGTTCCCAGGGGGGTTTTTGCAATTAGGAAAAAACCCCCCCTTGGGAAAAACCCCAAAAACCCCCAGGACCCCCCCAATTTTTTAAAAAAAAAAAAATTTTTTTGGAACCCTTCCCTTTCCTCTCCAGGGATTTTTCCGGAAAAATAAACCCTAATCGGAGGCCAAAATTTTTTTCATTGGTTAAAAAATTTTGGGAGGGGTTTTAATATTAAAAGAACCCAAAAATTTTAAAAAAAAAATTAATTTTACCAGAGGGGGGGGCGAACCAAAAAATAAGGGGGGGCCAAAAATTAAAGTGTTTATGTTTGGGGAGTCCTCCCGCCGTCGTCGTCGCGCGAAAAAAAAAAAGAGTTGGGAAATTTGAAATGTTTGTACTTTTCAGCTACAAAGGAAAAACAAACCCCTGAAACCCGGGTGATTTTTACGTCCTTTATTTTAAAAACGTGTATCAAACTTCAGTGGCACATACCCCATCAGTATGATGCTATAATTCTAACCCTTTGGCGGGTGGCGACTTATTGCAGCTGGGGGACTAAAGTTTATATTCCCCGGGGAAAAGGGGACCAGTGAGTAAGTTTAGGGGAATGTACACACAAAACCCACAAAGGGTACCTGACCCCGATCTCACTCCCCCCTGCCTGGATTGTACTGCCTATAGTATTTAAAAAGAAACAGGGGCTTTCTCCTCTCTGTTAAAGCCTTTTTGTGTGTTTTGTTTTGGGGGGTTGATGAAAAGAAAAAAATTTTTGGGTATTATAAAAAACCCATTAAAAACGTATAAAACTACCGATATTTCAGCCAGAAACGGTTAATTTTGGTTAAAAAGAGACTAGGTTAGGTTTTGGTTAAAAGGGGGTTTCCCGGGTTTTGTAACAGATGATTATTTTTTTAAGGGGAAAAAAAAAGAATATTATCAAAACTAAAGGTAGGAGAAAACGGGGCAAGGTTTGGGGGGGCGCTCGTAAAAGTATTCGCTCGAAACGTCCAACGCCGAAAAAGATTCGCTCGAATCGTCCCAAAGCCGAAAAAGTTTTTCGCTCGAATCGTTCAACGCTCCCCAAAAAAATATTTGCTCGAAACGTCCAACGCTCCCAAAAAGGGATTCGTTTGAATCGTCCAGACACCTTCTCTTTCCCCGTCTCCTCCACAACCCCACTTCTATTCCCTCCCTCCCCAAAATTTTCCTTTTTCCCCCTGTCCTTTCCCCCCTTCCCTTCCCCTCCTTTTCCCCACCTTTTCCCCCACTCCCCACTTTTTTTTTCCTCCCCCCCCCCCCTCTGTCCCCTCCCTTCCCCCGCCTCTCCCCTTTTTTTCCCCCTTCCCCCCCTTCCCCCCCTGCCCCTCTCCCCCTTCCACTCCCCCTACCGGGGCCCCACCTCTCTCTTTCTCCACTCTTCCACTTTTCCCCCCTTCCACACCCTTTCCTTTTCCCTGATTCATCCTGTCAGCAATCCATCAAAACATGTCCCAAAAAATAAAAAAAAATAAAAAAAGTCAAGAAAAAGGGGACAGTATAGAGGAGAAAAGGGAAAGGGAAAAGATGAATAACGTGAAAACAGCAATAAAAGAAAGTATAGAGGATTAAAAAATAGGAGAAAGTTTTAAAAAAGGGAAAATAATTTAAAAGGAAAAAGAAAAAAAGAAAAACAGGGTTTGTATCCCATGTACAAGTTTTGGGTACTGTTAAAAAAAAAACACGAAAAGGAAGGCTTTAGGAAAGAAAAAGCAAGACAAAGGAAAAAAAATGGAGAGTGAAAAAAACGTAAGGGGGAAATAGAAAGGGGAAAAAAAAATAATTTAAAAAATATTACTGTATCCAAAATTTTCCCGTCCAAATTTTTTTGAAAACATTTCCCAACATTATCTGCATTCAAGTACTCGACGCATTACTCGAAACCCACCAAGATTTAAATTTATTAAAATTTTGGGCCCGAAAACACACACCACCACCACACACACACACCCACAAAACACCCCACCACCACACACACACACACAAGCCCCCAACGATCGGTGGGTTAGAGCGTCCGCACCATTCTGTGGTTTCCCGGGGTTTGATCCCCCACCCCGTCGTAGCCGGGGGTTTTTTTTTTTTTTCCCCCTTTAGAAATTTTGGGCGGGTTTTGGGCCCCTTGAGCAAAAGGGGTTGGGGGGGGGGGGGGAGGGGCCCCGCATTACCCCAAAGGGTCGGAAAGATGAGCTCCGAGCAATCATCGGAAGGGGGAAACTGGGGATCACGAGTCTGACTCGCGAGGACAAGGCCATTAGTGAAGGGCCCCACCCCCCACACACCCCCACAAAACGGGCCCCTTCAAAGCCATAACCCCCACCTGACGCTAATCTTTAAGCCACCCCTTATCACCTTTCCCTCGGGGCACCCACACCCGCCCCGCCTCAAACCCCAGTGACGTGCAGGCACCCCCAAAACCACCCCCCACCAACCCGCTGACGGAGGCACGCGCGGGGGGAAAGAAGATAAAAAACTAATATTTCAAACCCGCACAAAACACGCAACTTGCACTAACATCCCCGCGTCTGTCTGTCTGTCCCGGAAGGTTGGTAGGGCCCCGCCTCCCTCCCTCCTTCCCCCCTCCTTCTCCTGCCCCTCCCTGTCCCTCCCCCCCCCCCTGCCCCTCCCCAACCCCTTTCCCCCCCCTCCCCCGTCCCCCCCGGGAACCCCTCCAATTCCCCCCCCCTCCTTCCCTTTCCCCCCCCCCCCTCTTTCCCCCCTCCCCCTTCCCCCGGGTACCTCCCACTCTCCCCCCACTTTCCCCTTTTCCCCCCCATCCCCCCTTGCCCCCCCCTTCCCTCCCCCTCACTCCTTTCCCCTCTGCTTCCGGGGTTTTGGGGCGATTCGAGCGAATACCTTTTTTGAGCCCTTGGGCGATTCGAGCCCCCAATAGTTTTTTTCCGGGGGGGGGGGGCGATTCGAGCGAATAGTTTTTCGAGCGTTGGATGATTCAGCGAATACCCTTTTTTGAGCGTTTTAAAGATTTTGAGCGAATATTTTTCGAGCGTTTGGGCGATTTGAGCGAATACTTTACGAGCGGAGGACAAAACCTTTGTTTTCCGAAAAGTTTTGGGTGTGTATGGAATGAATCTGAAAGGCCGGGTATTTTTTAATAAGGAAATATATTTTTTTTTTTACGGCTATGGGGGGGGTTTCCCCCCCACAAACCTTTTCTCCCTTCTCATTTCGTTTGTATTGATAATTTTCTTTTTGTTCTTGATATCATCTGTTACTAAACCCAACCCCAACCCCTAACCAAACCCAACCTAGTCTAAATTTTAAACTAACCTTTTAAAAAGTTTCTGGCTGAAATTTCGGTAAAATTTATACGTTAAATAGGGGTTTTAATGCACTCACTTTTTCTTTCCATCAACGTTCCCCAAACAAACACAAAAGGGGTAACAGATGGGGTACGTCCGGTTTTTATAAAACTATGGCAGTACAAATTTCCCGGCAAGGGGGGGGGGGAGGGGTCATCCCGGGACCCTGTGCGTGTGGGGTGTGGTTTTCCAAATTACCCCGTGAAACCCCACGGTAAACCCCCACCGCATATAAAACTTTAGTCGCCCGCTGCAATAATGTCGCCAGCCCTCCCCCAAAAATTAGAATTTTTAGCATCATTTCTGTGTTTGTGACACTGAAGAGAAAAACAGTATTTTTTATAAAGACTGTATAATCTACCCCGTTTCAGCGTTGTTTTTTTTGCTTTGTTTGCTGCAAGTATAACGGTTTTTAACTTTCCCTACTCGTTTTTTTTTTTTTGCCGACGAGACGGCCGGGAGGGGCCCTCAAACAAAATATAAAATTTGGGGACCTTATTTTTGTCGCCACTCTTTTGGGGAAATTTTTGTAATTTTTTTCTTTTTAAAACCATAAAAAGGACGAAATGAAGACCAAAATGACAGACTCTCCCGATACCCCTTTTTAAATTCCTGGAAAACATGGATTTAAAATGGGAAGTATTAACCTATCCCAAAATTTTTACATTTGAAAAAAAGTTGGGCCTGAAGACTTTTGTGTTATCTACGGGAAAGGAATTCCTAAAGGCTCCCGGCCCCGCCCGCCGGCCAGGGGTTGGGCCCCTTGCCACCCAATTGTGCTCTTTTTAGAAAAGGTTGGGGGAAATTGGGCCCCGGGTTGGCGGGTTTTTTGGGGTGTGTTTTTCTTCAAGTTGCGGATTTTTTGGTTGATTGTCTTCGAAAGAAAATGACACATTTTCAACCCCCCTTCATGATAAAACCTCAAGGAGGTTATCACCCAACCCAAAATCGTCAAAAGGGGGGTTTTCACGACCGGGCCTTTTAAACCCGATTAAAGGGCCTCAGCCGTGGACCTTTTCCCCCGGGCACATCCTACTGACATCCCTAGGGGGTTAGTAAAATTTTGTGAACCCGGGGGATGCCACACCTTAATTTTTATTCAAAAACCTTTCCCAAAGGGCCCCACCCCCGGGGTTTGGGGTTGGGCCCGGGGTTTGGGCCAAACCCCCGAGGATTCAGCCTCTCTCTAACTTCTAATCCCAATATCAAAAATTCCCAAAATACTATATAAGGGGGAGTTCTCAAGAAAACTGTCAGACCCCCGTTTCTCTTTACTTTCAAAACTGCCGTGATCGAAGGATTTTAAAAAAGCTCGTGAGTGACCTCAAGCTGCAAAAACAAAAGTTTAGAAAATACTGACAGTCCGTGCATTCATGGGATAGAAAAAACCCGTACTGTTTCAATGGGGTTTTTAAACCCCAAGAGGGAAAAGCTGTCACTTTACAAAGGAAATTTATTCCAAGCTGACGATCGGGGGAATGTTGATTTTACCGATATATAAATGTTTAAAAAAAAAAATACCTTGTTGGCCCATAGCATGAATAGGTTGTACCTAATAAAATATATAATATTATTAATATATATATTTTATAATTTAAAATATATATATATATATATATATTAATAAATTATAATATATAATATATAATTTTAGATATATATATATTAAAATTTTAAAATATAAAATATATATATAAATATATATATATAATAATATTTTATATATATAATATATATTCCCCCAAACCCAGCTCTCTCCATCAAAAAAAGGTTTTCGGTTGACTTTTTAGCAGGCAGGGGGGGCAGCTGTTTGTGAGGTATTCCGGGGGGGGATCCAGGGGTGTGTTTTTCACGGGGGCGCAGGCTGTTTTTAGAAAAGGTTTGTGGATCTTGGTTTTAAAGTGCCATACCAAACCTCTGGTGGGTGTGCATGAATACTCAGGCGCTGCTTGCATACCCTTTTCCCCCAGCAGAGCACATCCAAACACGTTCACATTTCCCTGCTGGCAAAAGGGGGGCCAAATCCCCCACTGAGCCACGGTGGTTTCTTTTAAAGGCAACTTGGATCGATAACTCTACCCTGGCCAGTCGCACCTGGGCCATTTTTGGGGCTACCGTGGGGGACAAATAATGATGTTTAAGGATGGCACAAACCGCATCAACAATAAAGGGGGCAACAGCCTCAAATTTTACCAAGCTAAACGAAGTGCGCCAGGGGGGCCCAAAATAGTCACTCTGCGACCCAGCTTGTTTTCCCAAAAAAAGCTATCGGGGAAACAAAATCAAAAATAATATAAGGGGGTCCGGCCAAAACTTGAAAAGCTGTGGCCAAAGCACACAAACAAAAACATAACAAATGGGCCCCCTATCCGTGGGTGCAGTAGAATATATTCCCCTTTAGACCATAATGATGCACCTTTATATATTTCTGTATGTAAGTAACACCTGTATATATTTCTTATGGTAGGCTGGTAGGAGGTAACTATAAATGAAACAAATTCAAAAATATCACCAGATTTGGCGACCAACAATAAGGTCGCCAATTAGTGTTTATGTTCTGAGAGTCCTCCCGCCGTCGTCGTCGCGCGAAAAAAAAACGAGTTGGGAAATTTGAAATCGTATGTACTTGCAGCTACAAAGTATAAAACAACGCTGAAACAGGGTAGATTATACAGTCATGATATAAACTACTGTGTTCATCTTCATGGCACATACACATCAGTAGTGATGCTAAAAATTCGTAACATTTGGCGGCTGGCGACATTATTGCAGCTGGCGACTAAAGTGTTATATGCGGTAAAGGGTACCAGTGAGGTCACGTCAGGTAATGTACACACACACACACACACAGGGTACCTGACCTGATCTCACTCCCCTCTGCCTGGATTGTACTGCCTATAGTATTTATAGAAACAGGACGTACTCCTATCTGTTACGCCTTTGTGTGTGTTTGTGTGAACGTTGATGAAAAGAAAAAGTTAGTGTATTATAACGCCTATTATAACGTATAAATCTACCGATATTTCAGCCAGAAACGGTTAAGTTAGGTTAAATGAGACTAGGTTAGGTTAGGTTAGAGGTGGGGTTCGGTTTAGTAACAGATGATATCAAGAACAAAAAGAATATTATCAATACTACGGTAGTGAGAAGCGGAGCAAGGTTTGTGGGGCGCTCGTAAAAGTATTCGCTCGAATCGTCCAACGCTCGAAAAAGTATTCGCTCGAATCGTCCAACGCTCGAAAAAGTATTCGCTCGAATCGTTCAACGCTCGAAAAAGTATTCGCTCGAATCGTCCAACGCTCGAAAAGGTATTCGCTCGAATCGTCCAGACACCTTCTCTTTCCCCGTCTCCTCCACAACCCCCACTTCTATCCCTCCCTCCCCACTTGCCTCTCCACCTGTCCTTTCGCTCTCCCTCCCTCTCTTCCTCCACCTGTTCCTCCACTCTCCCACTTCCTTTCCTCCCCCCCTCCCATCTGTCCCTCCATTCCCTCCGCTCTCTCTCTTTTCCTCCCTCCCTCCTTCCCCACCTGCCGCTCTCCCTCCTTCCACTCCCTCCCTACCGAGCCTCCACCTCTCTCTTTCTCCACTCTTCCACTTTCCTCCCTTCCATCACCCTTTCCTTCCCGTGATTCATCCTGTCAGCAATCCATCAATCATGTCAAAAGATAAAAATAATAAAACAAGTCAAGAAGAGAGACAGTATACAGGAGAAAGGAAAGGCAAAAGATGAATAACGTGAAGCATGCAATAAGAAGAAAGTATAGAGGATAAAATATAGGAGAAAGTATAAAGAGGAATATAATAAGAGGAAATAGAAAGAAAGAATACAGGGTTTGTATCTCCATGTACAAGTTGGATACTGTTAAAAAAAAGCACGAAAAGGAAGGCTTTAGGAAAGAAACGCAAGACAAAGGAAAATAAAATGGAGAGTGAAATAACTACGTCAATGGAGGAAATAGAAGGAGAAAAAAAATAATGAAAATAATAGTTACTGTATCCAACATTTCCTGTCCAAAGTTATGAAAACATTCCTAACATTATCTGCATTCAAGTACTCGACAGCATTACTCGACGCTACCAAGATTTACTCATTAAATTGGCCTGACACACACACACACACACCACACACACACACACACACACACACACACACACACACACACACACACGCCTGAACGACTCGGTGGGTTAGAGCGTCCAGCACCATTCTGTGTTCCGGCGTTTGATCCCCGACCCCGCTCGTAGCCGGGGGTTTTTTCCACTGAGAAATTCGGGCGGTTACTGTCCCCCTTGAGCAAGGGGATTGGGGGGGGGGGGTGAGGTCCCAGCATTACCCAAGGATCGGAAATGATGAGCTCCGAGCAATCATCGGCAGGGTGAAACTGGCGATCACGAGTCTGACTCGCGAGGACAAGGCCATTAGTGAATGACACCCACCCACACACACACACACACACGCCCATTCATAAGCCATAACGGAGCCGTGACGCTAATCTTTACAGCCACACTTATCACCTTGCATCGGACACCCACACCTGCCCAGCCTCACCCACAGTGACGTGCAGGCACCCAACACTCACCCGCACCACTGCTGACGGAGGCACGCGCGGGGGAACGAAGATAAACACTAATATTACACCAGCACAAAACACGCAACTTGTCACTAACACTCACGCGTCTGTCTGTCTGTCTGTAAGGTTGGTAGCCCTGCCTCCCTCCCTCCTTCCCCACCTCCTTCTCCTGCCCCTCCATGTCCCTCCCTCCCCACCTGCCCCTCCACAACCCTTCCCTCCCTCCCTCGCTCCCCCGGCAACCCCTCCAATTCCCTCCCTCCTTCCTTCCCCACCTCCCTCTCTTCCTCCCTCCCTCCTTCCCCGGCTACCTCTCCACTCTCCCTCCACTTTCCTCTTTCCCTCCATCCCCACTTGCCCCTCCACTTCCCTCCCGTCACTCCTTCCTCCTCTGCTTCCGGTGTCTGGACGATTCGAGCGAATACCTTTTCGAGCGTTGGACGATTCGAGCGAATAGTTTTTCGAGCGTTGGACGATTCGAGCGAATAGTTTTTCGAGCGTTGGATGATTCGAGCGAATACTTTTTCGAGCGTTGGACGATTCGAGCGAATACTTTTTCGAGCGTTGGACGATTCGAGCGAATACTTTTACGAGCGGAGGCCCCAAACTTAGTTTTCCTGAAAATTTCCCTGATGTGTATGGAATGAATCTAAAGGGCCGGGTATTTATAATAAGGAAATAATTTTTGTTTACGGCTAGGGGGGGTTTCCCCGCCCCAAAAACCTTGCTCCATTCTCATTACCTTTAGTTTTGATAATTTTCTTTTTTTTCTTGATATCATCTGTTACTAACCGAACCCCACCTCTAACCTAACCTAACCTAGTCTCATTTAATCTAACTTAACCGTTCTGGCTAAAATATCGGTAGATTTATACGTTATAATAGGCGTTATAATGCACTCACTTTTTTTTTCCCATCAACGTTCCCACAAACACACACAAAGGCGTAACAGATAGGCGAGTCCTGTTTCTATAAATACTATAGGCAGTACAATCCAGGCAGAGGGGAGTGAGATCAGGTCAGGTACCCTGTGCGTGTGTGTGTGTGTGCATTACCTGACGTGACCTCACTGGTACCCTTTACCGCATATAACACTTTAGTCGCCAGCTGCAATAATGTCGCCAGCCGCCAAATATTACGAATTATAGCATCATTACTGATGTGTATGTGACACTGAAGATGATAGACAGTAGTTTATATCATGACTGTATAATCTACCCTGTTTCAGCGTTGTTTTATGCTTTGTAGCTGCAAGTATATACGGTTTCAAATTTCCCTACTCGTTTTTTTTTCGCGCGACGACGAAAGGCGGGAGGACACTCAGAACATAATACTAATTTGGCGACCTTATTGTTGGTCGCCACTCTGGTGATATTTTTGTAATTTGTTCATTTATAGCCATAATAGGACGCAGATGAAGACACAAAATGACAGACTCTCCAGATAGCCCCTTTTAACTTTCCTGAAATCATGGATGTAGAAATGTAAGTATTAACGCTATCAAACATTTGTACATCGAAAAAAAGTTGTCCTGACGACTTTAGTGTTATCTACGGAATGGAATGTCCTAACGGCTCCCCGGCCCCGCCCGCCGGCCAGGGTTGCCACTTGCCAGCCCAATTGTGCTCTTTTTAGAAAAGGTTGGGGAAACTATGGCCACGGGTTGGCGGTTTTTGGGCTGTGTTTACTTCAAGTTGCGGATTTTTGTGTTGATTGTCTTCGAAAGCACATGACACATTTGCACCCGTTCATGGGTAATCCTCAAGGAGGATTACCAAACAATTATCGTCAAGGAGGAGATCACGACCGGACTTTGACCCGATTAGGACCTCAGCCGTGACCTCTCACGGTCACATCCTACTGACATCCCTAGGGATGAGTAATTATAGTGACCTGGGGCATGCCACACCTTAATTTCATTCACACCTCCAAGGCCCTACCCCAGGGTTGGGCCTTGGCCCAGGGTTGGACCAACCCCAGAGGATTCAGCCTCTCTCTAACTTCTAATAACTAATATCAAACTTCTAATATACTATATAAGGAGAGTTACTCAGAGAGACTGTCAGACACAGTTACTCTTTACTACAGCTGCCGTGATCAGATGAGGATAAAAATAGCTGCGTTTATGACCTGCAAGCTGCAATACAAGAGTTTAGAAAATACATGACATGTCCGTGCATTCATGCATAGAAATAACAGTACTGTTGCAATGAGTTTAACCCACAGAGGAAATGCTGTCACTTTACAAAGGACATTTTTTTCCAATGCTGACGATCAGGAGAATGTTGATATACCTGATATATAAATGTTAAGAAAAAAAACATTGTTGGCCTATAGCATGAATAGGTATGTATCCAATATATAATATATATATATATAATATATATATATATATATATATATATATATATATATATATATTATATATATATATATATATATATATATATATATATTATAAAATAATATATATATATATATATATATATTTAAAATATATATATATATTATATATATATATATATATATATAAAATATTCCTCATCCCAGCTCTCTCCATCAAAAAGGTTACGGTTGACTTTGAGCAGGCAGTGTGGGCAGCTGTTCGTGAGGTATTCCGGATGTGGAGATCCAGGGATGTGTTTTTCACTGGACGCAGGCTGTGTTTTAGAAAGGGTAGTGGATCTTGGTTTGAAAGTGCCATACCAAACCTCTGGTGCTGTGCATGAATACATCAGGCAGCTGCTTGCACTACCCCTTTCCCCCCAGCAGAGCACATCCCAGCGACGTTCACATCCATAGCTGGCAACGCCACTCCTCCCCTGTAGCCACTGGTGGATTACTTAAGGACAACTTGGATCGATAACTCTACGTGGCCAGTCGCATCCTGGTCCATTTTTGGTCTAGCCGTGCGGACAAATAATGATGTTGAAGGATGGCACAGCCGCATCAACAATAGAGGGAGCAACAGCCTCAAGTTTTACAAGCTAATCGAAGTGCTGCACAGGAGCCAATAGCCTTAACCCCTTTCCCTTGCCCAAAAAAACCCAAAACTTGGGTTGGCCAAAAAACAAGCAAAACACTGAAAAGANCTTAAGGCATGTAAAAACAGAAGAATAACCCGGCACCACTCAGGTGAAATACCTCAAAACACATGGCTCGGTGGGCTGCCTCATTTTGTGGATAGATTCGCATACTTAGCCTGTTATATCCACACATGACTGAGATTATCACCAAGCAGACCACCACTTTTTGCCGTGGAAATACTTAGAGGAATTTCCTACTGTAGCAGAGAGGTGAAAAATGGAGTTATTCAGGAGTCACTGCTACTCTATATTCTGCAACTCGCTGTGGTCGCGTTTGAAGGTAGCCATTCTGAACCGTTTTAAAGGTCTGTCACAATGACATCCTTAAGAGGCTTTGGGGCTGCCCAGGTGGTGCAGCTCGTCCCTGGCTTTCGCTAGGAACGGGGTGAAAAATCTGGATGTGATCCGTCGACACTCCGTGTTCAGCTTAAGGAGTAGGGTGAAGCTCTCTACGAACCCTTCATCACCTCTGTCAGGCAGAGCTCGGCCTATGTATCAAATATACTATAGGAGTAGCCGTGTGTCTGTCTTGTGTGTGTCTGTCTGTCTGTCTGTATGTCTGTCTGTCTGTCTGTTTTGGTAGCCGAAACTGTAAATTCAATTTTGATAAGAGTAGGCTCAAAAAACAAATAAAATCGTAGATGGTAAGCGGCCTAGTCCATGTCGATTGAATAATTGTTAAGGGGAGGTTTGGGCTAAAAACACTTTAGGAGAAAACAGATTACAGGAAAAACTCTGCGGTAACGTTTTGCCGCATTCCACAAACTCAGTAGACTCATGGACGTTTGTGTGCGTGTGTGAGTGTGTGTGTGTTGGAATCACACGGAACACACAGGGTTGGAATCACATGGAACGTGGTCTATCCTGAGGCACTTTGACCAGTGACCAACGACGCAACAACACGATTGGAGTTTGCAATCACATTTTCAAATATATACTACTACTACAAACATCAATAGATGGGTCCGAAGGGCCCACAATAATTTGTATGGACCTATACAACAGCTGTGGCTGGGTCTGCTGTTTGTGCAAAATGTGAGGTAGCACAGGTATCCATGTATGTTAAGTCTGTACTTTGATAATATGCCCCTAATGTGCCTATTACTATGTTCTTATTTTTGTTTTTACTCTAGTACTTAAGTTTTAAATCCTTGGCTTGTTCTTGTTGCTTGTTTTTTCTGTATGCCTCCGGGCGAGTATAAATTATTATGTCCAAGCTCGCTTGGCTCGCTTGGACACCTAGTTCAGCCGAATTATTCTTTGGTACTAAAAAGATTTGTGAATCTGTCATCTAGGGTTGTAAATGTTTTCTTCCACGAATGGGGGCAAGGTCTAGAGTGCATATTGGCTTATAAAAAATTTACTCCACGAATGGGGGCAAGGTCTAGAGTGCATATAGGCTTGTAAAATGTTTACTTCACGAATGGGGGCAAGATCTAGAGTGCATATTAGCTTGTAAAATGTTTACTCCACGAATGGGGGCAAGGTCTAGAGTGCATATAGGCTTGTAAAATGTTTACTCCACGAATGGGGGCAAGGTCTAGAGTGCATATTGGCTTGTAAAATGTTTACTCTGCGAATGGGGGCAAGGTCTAAAGTGCATAGAGGCTTGTAGAATGTTTACTCCTCGAATGGGGGCAAGGTCTAGAGTGCATATAGGCTTGTAAAATGTTTACTCCACGAATGGGGGCAAGGTCTAGAGTGCGTATAGGCTTGTAAAATGTTTACTCCACGAATGGGGGCAAGGTCTAGAGTGTATATTGGCTTGTAAATGTCACTTTGTGTTTTGTTTTAAAGTAATCTTAAATAATCTAAAGTAATCTTATGGAATCTTATTGGTTGTAATAGAAGTATTTTAAGGTGGGGGTATTTAAAAAGTTGACTTTAGCTTGTGCGAGCTTGGACACGTTCCACATCTTTAGTGTGGACGTCTATTTCCTAGTTATTATTATTATTATTATTGTAAATATATATATTTATATATATATATATATATATATATATATACATATACATATACATATACATATATATATATATATATATATATATATCTATATATATATATATATATATATATATATATATATAAATATATATATTTGCAATAATAATAATAATAATAACTAGGAAATAGACGTCCACACTAAAGATGTGGAACGTGTCCAAGCTCGCACAAGCTAAAGTCAACTTTTTAAATACCCCCACCTTAAAATACTTCTATTACAACCAATAAGATCCATAAGATTACTTTAGATTATTTAAGATTACTTTAAAACAAGAACAACAAAGTGACATTTACAAGCCAATATACACTCTAGACCTTGCCCCCAAAATTATATATATATATATAAAATATATATATATATATATATATATATATATATATATATATATATATATATATATATATATATATAATATATATATATATACATATATATATATATATATATATATATATATAAATATATATATATATATATAATTTTATATATATATATAAATATATATATATTATATATATATAATATATATATATATATATATATATATATATATATATATATATAGTGCAGCAGATAATCATAACAATTGTGCAAAATTATGACTAAAGCATGAAATTTTTACCAGTGTTAGCACATACCATAAGGTTCATTTTCAGATCAAGAGGTAAGTCAGATTTGACCTATGAGGATAGTGAGAGGTCAATGACCTCAATTACATTAAAATAGTAATTTTTTCACGATTCTGGTGCAGTTTGTCTGTTTTGGGAATCATTAAAAAGGTATGTTGCCATGTGTTGGTCCCTTTATATTCTGGAGAGCCTATTTATACATAATCACAGGATGCAACCATGACTGAACAAGTGCTTTAAATTAGTCAGTGACCTCAGAAAACAAATTTATTGAAATACACATTTAGGTTATTGTGGTGTCCAGAACAGCTTGCATGAAATCGTGTTGTAAGATCATTGTGCAACCTTAATTTTCAATGTGCACTGAACATAGTTTATAAGCTTAAAGTACAGTGAGGTCAGTTACCTCAGACACATGTATAGTACATACCGGTACATGTAATACACACACATTATCCATATAGACGCATAAATATAAAGGTGTCTGATTGCACCTAACAGTCTCCCGAACATGCACATAACGCAGTGCACTTGAGTGCAGCCTTGGTGCACTTGCAGCGGCCAGTACATCCCTTCTTGCAGCCGCAGTGGATTAGTTCGTGACAAGATGTTGATGCCTCTGGCAGTGTCGTCCAAAGAGGCTGCCACCCAGAGGCCTCCTTTGTCCAGCCCAGTCAGATGGGATTGGTAACTCTGGATTCAGGACCAGAGTTTGGTTCCAGCAGTTGCCTGGAGAGATGCACGCTGATGTGCTGCTGGAGTGCTGCCTGCGTTGGGGGAATGTTTTCTAGAGCCCTAGACTTGTGTGCGAACAGCTGTTTCCTAGCATCGTTCACTTCCATGGTGTCACTGGTGCGGTCATACATCAGCACAACGAAGCGCTCCAGCAGTGACATTGACTCTTCACTCACATCACTTGGCATGCGTAAGAGTTCTTCAAAGGCATCAGTCACCTGTGGGAACACTTTCCAAGTCTCCCAGGCAGTCTTCTTCCCTCTGCCAGCGAAAGAAGACACAGTGTCGCACCCTGTGATGGCATGGAAGATGGGGAGAGTAGCACATTGTCTTGGGTTCATGGCGGCAGCCATTTGGTGAACAGCTATGTACCGGAAGCTGGATCCAGTACAAAGAGCTATCCACAGCTCGTCAGGGTTGATGTTGTGAATGAAGCCACAGCCAGTACCACAAAACATCAGTATCCACAGTGCGTATTGCCACCTTTCTGATCCCCTTCTGCACAGCATCTGCCAACATGTAGAAGCAGGCGAGTGTCCGCCTCCTCGTGTGAACATGGGGCGAGGCTGGTCAAGTCGGACTCGGAGGAGAGACACAGGACCTCAGTTCCACATGTTGCATACATTCCTTGCCATCTGTTATTGGAAGACGAATGGCCTCTCGTGACAGGAAACCAAAGAGCTCAGTCTTGTTTTGATCCACACAAAGGAAGTCGTTCCAGTTCTTAGACATGACGGTAGAGGGAGCCACTCTCTTCCTGACGCTCTTGCCCCTCTTCTGTCTGGTCGTGCCTTTCAGGCTGTCAGGTAGATATACATCCCAGACGAGGTCGAGTCTGTTGACCTTTTCGAGTTGAGTGGAGATGTAAGGTAAAAAGACTGTGTTCACATACTCTTCAAAGGTCTTTGCCGTTACAGGATTGAGCATTTGAACAATAGCTGCTACGTCAAGGATTGTGGCATCAACCCCAGGTGCGCTTGTGGTTTCGGGTTGGTCTGATCGCAGGCAGTGTAGTAGATCTCCTTTGACTCCAAGGCGCAGTTTTCATCCTGTTGATAATGCTGGTGGGGCTGCCTGGTTCTCGTAACAGAAGAACTGGTCCATATCCCCATCACGTGATTGGCAGGCAATATACAGCCTCGAGAAGAGACTACAGTCACTCTTCACTGTGGCGAGTTGGATCTGCTGCTTTGAGTGCGTCTTGGTCTGTGGCCGACTGAAGAGTGGCAACTTGTTCTTGGGCAGTGTTTCTGTAACTGGCTTCGTGCATAGTTCCAGTCTTTCTTCGACTAACTTTGTGTACTGCTCCTCACGAAGGGACTCAATCTTCCTCACAGTTTCTGCCACTGAGGTGTCCATGATGTCTCTCGTGTCAAGGACCAGTAGATCTTGAGTGTTCTCTAGGAAGGGATTCCCCATCTCTTCAAACACTGCTGTAAGTGCTCTGACATCCTTCATAAAGGCTGCTTGCACTCCAGGTTTCTGGTCATGGTGAAGATGCCCAGTGTCGTGAGCACCGTCATGTCCTCTTGTCGCCTGCTCTTCAAACTCTGCAGTGATCCTGGCTATTTCTGACCCTGCCACCATCCAGCGTCTGAGTGCCCCAGGGTTTCCTGTCAGTCCAATAGCTCCACCATACCCTTTGACCACAGCGTTGTTCTGTTCATGACATTGGTCAATTGCCATGGCAGAGACCTTGTTGCTGATCTTGTGTACCACAAACTTCCCAGACTTGAATTCTGCCAGGACATCCGGGTGTTTGTCAATGAGGTTCATCATATCACGGATGTGCACAGAAAGCCACCTGGAATAGTGAGTGTGATCTAAGGCGAACATCCAGGGCATGATCTGTGTCAGGGATTCCACATAGAGCTCAAAGTTCCCTTCACGAAGTGATCGGATGTACAGCAGCAAGAGAACCTCCAGTGACAGGGTCTTGAGTCAGTAGTCAAAGTGCACACTGGCCTTTGCTCGCTGTGTGCACCACTCCTCAAAGACCTGATCATCTGGCTGTGTGGTGTTGCCATCATCCGGTGTGCAGTCTTTACTGTATGCCTGATGGAGTAGTGTGTGGAGGTTTGCAGCTGTGACTTGGTGTGCATGGCGGGTCTTGGTAACATGGCTGGCTCGAATGAAGGAATCTGCTGTTCCAGAGCTGGCAATGTCGGTCTGTACCGCTGTCCTCCAGCCAGTCTCCCAGCATCTAAAACACAACACAAATTATGTTAATGATGTTCAGATTGTACGACACTAGCCTCTGCCTGACACAATGTACATAACACTCAGCCTACTATTTCAGTTGCCAGATACACATGCACAGAACATTGGTGAAATATTGTTGCTGTTACTACTACATGTACTGGTATCTCATAGGTACTACACTGGCTATTACTGTATATCATGGAACTTACCTTCAACACACCCTTCTCGATATGCAGACCGCCGAACATGATCACAAAGTGATCCTCTCCATGTGTGGCTGGCCAGGTCCACTGTATTTCCTTGGCAAGGGCGAAGAGTGGCTGATCAGCAGCAAGTACAGGTACTTGTCCAGGGTTCAGGTGCTGAATAGCTGCCTTGACAATGGCCATGGAATGTCTTATTATTGCCACCGAGTGTGCGCTGTCTAGGAACAGAGGCAACAGTGCATTGATCGCGGCAGGTGGGATCACTGCTTGCTGGACATCGGCATGGTAGGCAGACCATGACACCCTTTCATCTATGGATTGCTTCTCTAGAGCAGTCTTCACTGTCCTCAGCCACCCATACTCTTCTGCCACGGCAGCTTCAGCAGCCAGGAGGTCGGGAGGCCTTGCAGGACGTTGTACAGCCGGTGCAGTGAAGTGCTTCGTCTTCATGGCAGCAGGTGGCACATTTGTGTACACTGATGGCAGAGGTGCTACCGACTTGGCGGAAGAGATGTCTTGCCCAATCACCACTACACCACGGTCGAGTCCGCCATTCGTGTGTGATGGATGTTGCATTAGGGAGATACCTGTGCCATGAAAAGAATCCTTGGCTGTCGCAGAGCTGGGGTTACGGTCAATATCATCGACAGCCCCAGTAGTGAACAGTCCCTTGCGCAGCTTGGGTGGGCAAACAACAACTTCCATGTTGAAGCGCCTGCAGACATCATTGGCAATGTCTGCTGTGAGCTATAGTAATCTATCATATGACACACACATCCCTAGGCTGAACAGCGTGTCAATCAGACCTCTGCTCCTGGTCACAGCGTGAATCTTGAGGGACAAGTAGAGTGGGAGTGGGGTTTCTCTCTCGTGGCTGTGGCGCACTGAGGTTGACTCCACACTGCGTGCATGCTTTACACTGTTGAACACCAGTAGCTGCGATACTGTAAGAGCAGCAGCTGTGGTGCTTGTGTTGGCCAACTTAGTCTGGTGCTTGATGTTCGCCCCATCGAGGATCATGTTCACCAGAGCAAGGAGGGATGGTGTCACAGAATCTTTCTGGCAGTCAGCGTGGAACGCACCGTCAAACGTGAACCTGATCTGAAACATTTTTCTACGTAATACCTGTGCTGCTCTTACTAGGTGCATGGCATCACTGTCATGATCACAGGCCTTCTTCAGGGCGGGACCTATATCTTTCTCAAACAAGAGAAGTGTGTCTCGGCCCTGAGAATGGACTCTCAGATCAGGAAATACAGAAAGAAGTCTGTCCTTCAGTCTGGTTGTGTGTATTCTGTTGGTTACCGTGGCACCCAGCTGCTCCAGTCTCGTCTTGTAGAGGCTAGCCACGTCTGAGAGTATAAATACAGGGACATTGTCCTCATCTGCATGCATGTCCTCCATGAATACCACCAGCTCAGCAAAGGCTATGCCATGCAGATGATCCGCATCCTCGTCCTTGAGTGAGGTTGGTCTGATTTTTTTGTATAATGCACGGAGACAGTTGCGATGGTATTTTGCCTCGATGGCAATCATGTCTCCTGCAGACAGCTTGGCCAGCAGTTCAGTGTCCCCCAATTCAGTGGCACATCTCCGAACGTTCTTGTCAATTTCCTTTGTAGCTGCTTCGTGCATGTGTGCAGTGCCAGCTGGCTAATTGCAGAAGAAACAGATAGGCTCGGTTGACTGTGGAAGCCTGTGGGCAGCTGCTGATCGTGTGTGCACGATTGGAGTACCGGTACTAGATTGCTGTCCTGAAGCTGATTCTGCTCTGCTCTGCTGGTCAAACATTTTTTTGTTAAATTTTAAACGACATTTCTTGTGCCACTGAGCACTATGTGTCCTTAAGGTAGCTTCTACGCCATCACCATCATCCAATCTGTTCACGTTGAGTTCCATTGGCATGTGACGATGTCCCTTGAACTGGAGGTCTTCTGTCAATGATGCATAGCACTACCAACTCGGTTTCATGGTTGATCTTAGTGGGCACTGCAAAGGTTCATCTGTCTCTGCTTGGCAAAGGAATACAAAAACTCCAGTTAGTTCTGGAGGTGGTCTTGATTGCTTGGACGTAGAGGGCTGGGCTGGGTCTATGAGGATATGACGTTTGCCATAGTGACGATCAGGTCTGGGATGCTTGTATCCTGGCTTCGATCATAGGTAGGGAATCCTGCAACACACAAGTACAACAATTGTGTTAGTACCAGCACCACAGTTTACATTCATTGGCATCAATAGTTGAATGTTGAGGTAATTGACCTCTCACTGTCCTCAGAGGTCAAGCTAGACGCCTGTAAATAATTACCAACGCTGGTGAATATGTAGACACTTTTATTGGAACACAAATGCATGGTTTGTACATCATAAACATGTTTACCATTAAACCAATGACGCCAAACATCAATATTTTGATACTTTGAGGTCATTGACCTCTCACGGTCCTCAGAGGTCAAATCTGCCTTACCTCCCGATCTGAAAATGAAGCTTATGGCATGTACTAACACTGGTAGAAATTTCATGCTTTAGTCATAATTTGCACAATTCTTATGATATGATAGATTATCAGCTCTACTAATATATATATATATATATATATATATATAGTATATATATATATATATAGATATATATATATATATAATATATATATATATATATATATATATATATATATATATATATATATATATTGAGCAAAACAAGGTTTGCTTTGCCCCAAACAGATATTATAGACAGATCAGAAGTTAGGCGCTCGGTGGCATCCTCTCCGTGAATCACTTAGTTCCTGTTGAGTTAGACGTCTAATATAGGACGTTGAAAAATCAGGGTAGAATCATCAGCATAGGAATGGATAGGGCTTTGAGTTATAACTAGATCATTAATGAATAATATAAAGAGATTGGGTGGATAATGGAGCGGCCAGAGCCAAAAATTTAGCTGGACCCTCACCACTTGAACAAGCAAATTAGTATGGTGGTTTCGTTAGGAGTCAACTTTGGTGAAAAAACGATGTTTACAGTCAGATTCTACTCAAACATTGCCATTTAACCCATTTAACCCATTCAACCCATTCACCCATACAACAATGAGGAATTTTGAAATCTTATAAATTGTATTTTGGAAACTTACAAAGATTGACCATTGGTAACATCACATAATTCCTTTCTGCCAATACATCTCCAGATATATGGGGTTTTGAAACCCACCTTTTAATGGTGTTGGACCCCAAATACCCCTAAATTAGGGGGTTTTACCCGATTTTTTGGCACATTTGCACTGTTTGCTTCAGTCTATACAAAGAAACCCTGCGCAAAAAACGTTATCACTCTGTTACTTTAGCACTTTCTAATGCTAGGTTTTGAGTCCGCAGGTTGAAGAAAGTATGGAACCACCAGAAGAACCCACTCAGAAGAGGAGAAGAACGGAAGTCTTTGCGAAGGCTGCGATGTTGCGAGACTTATTATCACAAACCAAAAGCTGAAAACCCAATTGTCCAGAAATCCTGGAGTCGGAAGGAATATAAAATCCATTCTGAAAGCTGCCGGAACTTCGTAAAGATGGTGTCTATGAATGGCTGTTGCCTGTGAAATACGACATCCAAAAGGAGATCGTGTTATCAAATTCAACCAAAAGTGCAGAGAAATTAAGAACAGAGGAATATACAGATAGCCCAAAGGAAACACTGGTTACATGTGCTGAGATGACGATGACGCAACTGGTAAGGGGGCCTACGGGTGGACTGTTTCCTTCTCCGGCGATATGACACGTCGCAATTGACATTAGATCAGCTGTTTCATATGTGGAATCTACATTAGCTGGAATGAGAACTGGACAGTCTCAACTGGACGGGGTCCATTCACACGGGCCAAAAAGAGTGCTTGATGCAGCTATTCAGAACAAAAACGACTATGAGATTCAAATGCGAATGATGTTAAACACTGACTTGTTGCAATGATGCAAAATCTCATCGCTCTTGCTATTCCGCACTACATCTCGATCTACCAATATTAAAGCTGTAGGCTAGGCTAAGTTGATAAATCTGACAATGCGTGGTGCCTTCAAAAGTTTGTGTAAGGACATGAAGAGATCTGTCCAAAACCATCTCATCACAAACCCTTGTTGTCCTGAATGAAACGATTGTGCTATATCAGCAGAGGTTAACTCTAAAAACTCAACGAGTCTGTACTACATGGAGATGAAGGAGAAATTACAGAAGCATGTCGGAGAAGAGTCATATATAGTCCAGGCCTGGGAAGTTGACTTGTATGTTCAGGGGATATCCAGTGCCGAGGCCCTGACTGAAACACGTTGTGATGAGGCGACAAATGCATGTAAAATGAAATTGGTGAATGTTGAACTCGGAATCCTCTGCTCGATTCAATTTCAGAAGAGAGGTACGTTGCTGCATAAGGCAGCGGGACATCAGGAATGTATCGGTGCATACATTTCAATCTGATAGTTCATGATTTAGTGGGAATATGGAGACAAAAAAGTGCAAGGAATTTGTTCCGAATCCTTGATGATATTGATTGTAGGTTTTTTTCGCACCTTTTGCATTCTTTTCTTTTTTTTGTCGCATGGTTGTCGTTTGTGTAACTTGTAGTTAGTTGTGTTTTGTGTTGTTGTCTGTTTTGTACTTCAAAAAAAAATATTTTTTTTTTTTTGACAGCGGGCGCGGCCAGCTGTCAGCGCCCCCAGCGCTCTACGCTACTAGCTGTTGTTTGAATTTTTGAATTTTTGAGGAAGACTCCTGGAGAAATTGAGACTACAACAACCTCAACTACTGAAAGAACTCACTCACATGGCGAGAACATTGAAATGAAATATGAGAGAAAGTTACTTTGTCAAATTTATGTCACAAAACAGGAGATGTTTTTTTCTAGTTTGTTATTGTGGGTGAAAAAATTCCATACCCCAATAATAAACATTTGGTTTTTTTTTAGTTGTACGGTCAAGCCAAGCTGTTCTTGTGCACCACACCGGGAACATGGTAAGGTGTCGAAGGAGAAGGAGAATGATTACGTGACCTCCTGATTGGTCCTCCCTGAACAGCATACTATGATGTGAAGTGCGTTTAGTAGAAGGAGAATTCCTCAATGCCATTGCTTTTTGGACACAGCTTGTCAACCAAGTCTGGACTCGTTCATTTTATTATTATACCACGCGTGACATTTTAGGGTCTCCCTCATTATTCCTGAGATATGTATTTAAGACCACTGTTTGTTTGATGGATTTGGGATTGATGGATGTTGAATAATTGTTATTTTTTTGATATGTGAGAAATAATGAATGAAATGAAATAATGTTAATATATGAATTATTATTGTTATGGATTTGGTGACATATTTTAAAAATGGTGTAATGAAATTTGGATGAATGACAATCATATGAATTATGATATGTTATGTGGAAAATAAATGATAGATGGTGAATTGTGAATATTTGATCTTAATCTTAATCGAAATAAAATTGATGAATAATGGAATTGAATATTGAATTGCATTGATTGATTGATGAATTAAAATTAATATTATCATATTTGACAATTTTCGATCTCAAAAATGAACAGACAATAATAGGACGGAAAAAAAAAAAAGAGAAACTACGCATTCAATGCTTTCTTTTTCTTCTTGTGGTTGTGTGGTTTGTGTTGTTGTATCAAAAAGGGTCTAGGCCACAGAGAAGAAGAAAGAAGAAGAAGAAACACCTTCAAGAAAAAAGAAGAAACAGAAGGAAACAGAAGAAAGAAAAGGAAAACAACTTGCATTCCAAGAAGATCAAAACCCCTAAAAATAATATAAAAACCCTTCTTAGCTTTTTTTCTAGTATTAGCTGCACAGAGCGTTGTGGAATGAGGAGGAAGGAGGGGAAGGAAGGAGGAAAGGAAGGAAAAATCAAACGACGCTCCAGCAAACCCCACATACGAAACCAGAAAACCATGTCGTGAAATGGGAAGTTCAAAGTAAAGAGCTTTGGATAAGTCCTGACTGACTAAGTGAGTAGAGTATAAAAGACTTGGTACTAAAAGAGACTTGATTTGGGAAAGAAAATGAAATTTGGCCCTCCCCCCGTACCGTGCATTGCAAAAAAGTAAGAATGCAAGTCGACCTGTCCCCCCTTGAAACCTCACGTTTCCGGCTTCTTCTAGGCTCTCTTGGGGGTGGATTGGGGGGTGGAATTCAATTCTCTAGTTAGCGAGAGAGGAGTCCAGGAGAAAGAAATGAGAGGAAGAAAAGGCGAGAAATAGAAAGAGAATAGGTAAAGAGGAAATTACAAGACTCGAAATATGGATCTCCCATTCATTAAACGCGCACCCCCTCTGACTTCTCTACGATCTACACACGACTTTGTGAAATGGTTTTGTGCTGCAATTGCAAAATTGCAGTTGTGGGGGGGACCGAAGGAAACATTTGACTGGCACTGCTGACCTCCACGGATCGGCAAACACTATGTAGCAAGGCTCTGAACAGATTTTATATCTGGACTGGAGCCACGAATCCCCTTGGCTGGTCGATGAGGTTTTTAGTGGCGCGAAATGAGGCTTGGCGGTGGGAGTGCATCTAAATGGCCTTTCATAGCCCAGTATAGTATTAGGTTATTTATTGTTATAAGGTTATATATAGTATAGGGGAAGAGCTAGCTTGTTTTGGTGATTGATCTTGGGGGTGGTTCTTCCACAACAATGTGACAGTCCTGAAAGTGGGTGTATGCTCATGCGGTCCGTTGATTTTTTCGGAGTTTTTGAGTTTGATGTGATTCCGTTTTTTTGAGTTTGTTTTGACATGAGTTTGATTGTTGTCTTTTTTTTCTTTTTGAGTTTTTTTTTCCGTGTGCAGGTTTGTGATGTTGTTTTTGCAAGGGAAGCGTTTTTTAGCAGGATTTTTTTTATGTATAATTGCCAGAGTTTTATTAGCCAGTTACAGTCTTAGTAGTTGTGTTAAAAAGACAAGGAGGAAAAGGGGGGGATAGCGCAGTTAAGGGGATAGCAGTACCAAGCAGGTAAAGCACAGAGCAGAAGCATCATAAGCAAAGCAGATGCCAGAAGGTCCCTAAGAGGACATAAGAGGGGGAATCAGGCGGACGTTACACGAAAAGCACTGTTTTCACTTTGTTTCTATCAGCCTTTGCCGCGACACCGAACGGACGCCGAAACAAACCTTTTTTGCAATGGATTTGATGGGAAAAGATAAGAAACAAAAAAAACAAGTTGCCTGCTGCCTCTCCTGGTTTGGATGAGAGACCCCACGACTTTTTTAATTGCAGATCTAGAGGGGGGAATAACCTTCAAAATGCAAATCCACGGATCGGAAAAAAAACACATAAGGCCTGCTTGGTCCTAGGCAAACTAATTGATTTTTTGTTGTAGTCAGGACGATTGAAAAATAAATGCGCTCTTTTCTTCGCTTTTATGTCGTCATCCTCTTTTTTCTCAAGTACAATGTTTGAAGAAGTTTCAAAAAGAGGACCAGGAATGAGAAAGAAGGACAGACAAGAGACAGGAAGAGAACAATCAGCAACATTCCTGTTTACTGGATTTTTAGGCCTTTTCCTGGAATAGCTGGTGGGTGCCACCCCCCCCTGAAGTGAACGTTACTTCGTGAGCAGGACCATCCCATATTTGTGGTTGATTTGAAAAATGCACATTTACCGCGTCCATGAAGTCTTCATACCGTACCTTTCTTCCTTGGCAGGCCCCCCCGTCCGCAGCAGCTATGCACGATTACACCCCAAGTCTATGTGCGGGAAAATGCGTCATTTCATTTAGGAGTGCACGGTGTCCGCTTCCACGGGGAATGTTCCAGCACCAGTCAGAAGGGTATTGCTTTGGGTCCGTTTTGTGAAACGCTCAGAAAGGACTTTTCAACTGCGGTCCTACGGATTCTCTAGGCTTTCGAACAGAAGTATTCAAATTCGCCGAACGACGAGGCTAAAAGCCAAGGAGGGCTAAAAGCCAAGGGGGTTGGTGTGTCATCTTGGTACACACTGAGGAGAAAGGAGGAAAAGGAGCGCTTAGTAGAAAGCCTCTTAAAAGCTAAGCCCTTTAGTCCTTGTTCGCTGGCTTGCTCTGGGACCCGGCCACCATACCCACCACCCGCCACCCAGCCACATACCCGGCCACGCAACAGCGCCACATAACCGGGGAAAAGGGGAAGGGGGGAGGGGAGGAAACGCCACGCGCCACATAACGGGGGCGGTGGAAGGAAAAAAGAATACGCAGAAAGAAAAAGGAAAAGAAACCAAAAGCAGTGAAACGATTTTTTCAAAAGAAATGTTTGTGTACTTGGACACACCCTACCAAGTCCAAAGAAAGGAAAAGACATACACAGAGAAGAATTGGACCATGCTGGGCGAAGGTGACCAAGGACCATCAATTATTGGTTTACAAGGTTCATCAAGGGAATACACCAAGGTATCAATGCCAAGAGCCATTTGACCTGGGTGAAAGTTTGCACAGCTCCCTAGTTAATATAAACTAGTGGTCAGGTGGCATCAGAAGGAAGTCGAAGCATGTCGATGAAAATTGAAGAGAGAGTTAGAGGAGAGAAGTGTAGGAGTAAGACAGGCCATGGAGAAGAGAGGAGAGAGAGTGCCACAAAAGTAGTGCTAGAAGATGAGACTCGAGTTTGAGGAGGCAGAGAGAGGCCAAGGAGTAGTCACGGAGTGCCACAAAAGGGAGGGTTCGGGGAAAAAAATGGGGAAGGAGGGAAATTGTTTCTACAGTTCACGACAAAAGAAAAAAGAAAGAAAGGCTTTGGGGGACGAAAAAGGGGATCGAAAAGACGTAAGAAAAAAAGAAGAGGAAATATTTCTGGGCAGGATCCAAATCCCCAAGACAGTAGTCCTCAAAAAACGTTTTTCTGCAGAGGAAACGAGTGTGGAACGAGTTAAGTGTTCTTCCAGTGAAAAAAAAAAAGGAAGGGAGGAATAATGATCGATACGGAGGGGGAGGTAGGTAGGTACTCTTCAGGAAAAGGGGACGAAGACTGCTTGCCTCAGTAAGAGTGTCAAAAAGAACCGTGGGATTTTGTTCAAAAGAACCGTGATTGTGATATGCGCCGCAAGCAAGGTCTTCTACGAATTGGCAGCTCTAGCGTTCCCCGCCTCGCTCAATGTTCCACGACGATGGTTCGATGAAGGAACAACATGAGGAAACCACCAACAAATGCACAGATTCTTGCCAAAAAAGTTTGAAGCAAAAAGACAGATGAAATGCTTGTTTCCTTCTAGTCAGAATTCCCCGACGTCATTCGCAGTCTGCTGCATACCTCATTGATGGCATGGCAATGTAGTCAGGCCGTCCGAACCTGAAACGAGAATCATTTCCAAGACTTGTAAATGACGGGAAAAGGTGGTTCTGGACGATGTGCGGTCTTCGAAGAACAGAGTGCCAGGGATCTTCCAGTGACGTTGTGACGTTGGTCGTTGACCCGGACGACAGAGAACAGTCAATGTGAAGTCGACCTGAAACGACACAGACGAGTGAAAGATGGTATTCCGGACTTCGCATTTGAGTACCAGTTACAGGGCCAAAGTGAGTCCCGAAAACTACAGGAACTCCTCAAAACCAGTACCAACAAGGCTAGTTAGCTTCATCATCTGTCAGTACATTCTGCGACAACAGGAAAAGATCTCCTGCTGCAGATAAATCGGTAGTACTGGCAGTGGATTTGAAGATGGAGAATTGATCAAAGTTCTGATATCAGAAGGGGTGTGTCCAGTCTTGAGGGGTTTGTACAGCACACAAGAGGGAGGCGGGGACACTCGTTCTGGTATTGCATGCATCATATACGATAGAGACCATCAAAGGATAATCATTCGGGTGACGACACGGATGTTCTAGTCTGGTTGGGTATAGGAGCAGGGGAGAGCACGCCGATGAAGTATAAGCATGCTGGGCACTCAGGGAAATATCGCCAAGAAGATTCAGACCTGTCACATATCAGTTACAAACTCGGCAAAGCAGCAGCAAGGCATTACCAGACGTGCATGCTTGTCAGGATGTGACACGACAAAGGCTCTATACAGACTTGGAAATGTGAACCGGGCCATAGTCAGCTGTCACCAAAAATATGATGCCTTATAGGGCCTGGAAGCATTCCAGGATGTGGCCATACTTTCCTAGGTACCGCAAGGCGAGTGGCTTCTCATGCATGGTAAAAAAACTAAAAACTCACGTTAATGAATGAGCTTCGTGTCGTATTCGCCACCACAAACTGATAAGGCGGCCATCCCTATCCCACCAACAGATGATGCCTTAGAAGAACATGTATTGCGGGCCCAATACAGTAGCAGTGTGTGTAGAGTCACTCGCAATAACCTAGAGAACATGAACCCAGTTGGCAGGTGCTATGTGAATGCAAGGATGAACTGCGTCCAACAATGTACAAGATGGAATCCGGAACAGCAGAGGTTAGCGACCTAACCAGGTGTAGGCACTGACAAAGGTTTTTGTCGCGGGACAAAAATGCCAGGTGGTCAGCGGACTTGAGGCATGACATTTGTTTCTGTGGGTGGAGAAGTGCGAATCGGCGGAGATAAGTGAGTGGCAAATGGAGAAGATGAAGGTCTGAGATGATACGGAACATGATGGTTGTTTAAATACGTAAGTAATCTTTGTAAGTGCCAAATAGAAAAATTAAATATTCCAACTCTCTATTTTTATGGGTTTAAATGTCGTAAATGGCCAGTTTTAATTCGAATGACTGTAAAACTATTTTCTAAAGGTAGACATCCTAATGTGTAAGAATTTTTTGTAAGTGCCAAAAACAATTTGTATGATATTATAAAATCCCCATTTTTTATGGGTTTGAATTTGGTTAAATGGGTTTCTAAATGGCCGCCATGTGAAGTAAAACCGACGTAAAAAATCATTATTCATAAAGTAGCATCCTACCGAACCAACAATACGCTCATTTGCTTGTTCTCAAGTGTGGAGGGTCACTCCTATATAAGTGCCTTCTTTTGGACCCGACCAGATCCACGAATATAGTAGGACAGAGCTGGGGACCCCACTATGATAGAATTAGGAGGTAAGTAACAATGTCGTTCTACAGTAGCTGACAATTAGAGCGGTTTGAAAACGAAAACTTATGATGAAGGACAGAGAGAAGGATAACACCGAATGAGGGGACGTGTTGGAAATTAAATATTTGTGCCCGGACTACTATCAAAAAGCTTTTGATATGTCAAGGGAAAGTAAATAAGTATCACGGAAAACCCCTAAGGAGGATGACCAATATCAGTAGGAAAGCTTAGAAGATGGCCAGTAGACTCGCACTATATGGAAACCCGTACTGACGAGTCAGATAGAAGTTGTGAGCATATAGATGCTTAAGCCTCTTCTTATTAAGTATAGATTCAAAAACTTTAGAAAGTCAGGAGGTCAAAGCTATTGGACGGTAGTTTGAAGGATTGGTTGGATGTGAGCAAACTTCCAGCAAGAAGGGAAGGTGGTAGTAGATAGACAAAGACGGAAAGTTTGACCGGCAGGTGCAAGCACAGAAGCACAGTTTTTGAGAACAATAAGAGGTACTCCGTCAGGACCGTAAGCCTTCCGAGGTTCTAGGCCAGAAAGGACAAAGAAAACATCATTACAAAGGATCTTAATAACAGGCATAATATAGTCAGAGGGGGGAGGAGAAGGAGGAACAAACCCTTCATCAACCAGAGTGGAATTTTTAGCAAAGGTTTGAGCGAAGAGTTCAGCTTTAAAAATAGATGAGACAGCTTTGGAAGCATCTGGGTGAAGCATAGGAGGGAAAGATAAGGAAGAACAATTGTTAGAGATGTTATTAGCTAGATGCCAAAAGTCACGAGAGGAATTTGATTCAGAAAGATTTTGACATTTTCTATGAATGAAGGAGTTTTTGGTAAGTTGAAGTATAGATTTGGCATGCATACGGGCATAAATATAATGGGCATGAGTTTCATGAGATGGATGGTTACGGTTCCGTTTGTGAGCCGCCTCTCTATCTCGGACAGCATGAGAACAAACATAGTTAAACCAAAGTTGACGGGCTTTAGGATTGGAGAAAGCTTGTGGAATGTAAGCCTCCATGCCAGAGACTATGACCTCAGTTATGCGTTCTGCACAAAGAGATGGGTCTCTGACATGGAAGCAGTAATCATTCCATGGAAAATCAGAGTAGTACTGCCTTAGGTCTTCCCACTTAGCTGAGTTGAAATGCCAGAAGCACCTCCGCTTAGGTAGGTTCCGAGGCGGCACCGAAGCGATGGGATAGGTTACATAAATAAGATTGTGATCCGAGGAACCCAACGGAGAGAATAGTTTCAAAGAGTAAACAGAAGGGTTAGTAGTTAGGAAAAAATCAAGAATGTTCGGCGTGTTTCCAAGGCGGTCAGGAATACGGGTAGGGTGCTGCACCAGCTACTCTAGATCTTGGAGGATAGAAAAGCTGTATGCTTGTTCACCTGGTTGGTCAGTGAAAGAAGATGATAGCCAAAGCTGGTGGTGAACATTGAAATCCCCAAGAATGGACATTTCTGTTAAAGGAACATGATATGAGATGTGCTCCACTTTTGATGTAAAATAGTCGAAGCATTTTACATAGTTCGAAAAGTTAGGTGAGAGATATACAGCACATATAAATTTAGTATGAGAGTGACATTGAAGTCGAGGCCAGATGGTAGACAATTCGGAAGATTCAAGACCGTGAGCACGAGAGCAAGAGATGTCGTTGCGCACATATACGCAAACAGCCAGCTTTGGATTGGATATGTGAATAGAGACAGTAAGAGGAGACAGAAAAGGGACTGCTGTCAGTGCTCACAGACAACTGGGTTTCGGTGAGGATATAATATATAATATATATATATTTATATATATATATATATATATATATATATAATATATATATAGTATATATTATAGTATCATATATAATATATGTATATATATATTGTATATAGTATGATATATAATTATGATATATAATATATAGTAATAATGATATAGTATATATAATATATGTATATAATATATATATTATATATATAATATATATATTATATTAATATTATAATATATAGTATATATATATATATTATATAATATATATATATGTATATATATATTAT
>JACEEZ010015734.1:5000-30000 GCA_016584305.1 Chionoecetes opilio
CTTCGATCCCCGCGCGGGAAAAAGGAGCCTTCCTTTTGTGACGTTTAACGGGCCCGGGGGGCGCCAAAAGTCTGCCCTTTCCCTTGAGGGGGGGTTTGTAAGCTCGGGGGGAATTTGTAGATTTTTATTGCGGGAAATTTTTTAAAAAAAGGCGAAATGGATGCAAAAAAGTGACGACATAAATTTTTGATATATACGTTAAATTTTTAATTTTTATTTGCATTAAAAACAGGAATGATGAAATTGGGCTGGACTAGTAAATTTAACCCTCTAGCGGGCCCCCTGTTTTCGTATATGTAAAATGCATTCAAAAAATATAAAAAAAAAAAAAGTTTTAAAAAAAAATAAAATATTTTGTAAAACCCCAATCCCCCGGGTTTTCACCGATGAAAAAATACAGAAAAAGGTTCTGGTGTCCCACCGTTTTCTTCAAGTATGGAGAGGTCCCGGGCAACTTTGGGGATGGCCCCAGGTGAAATCAGTGGAAAATTTTGCACTGCTTCGGTCACCTCACCCAAAATATTTACCGGGGGAAAATAATTTTATTTTTGTAGTTATGTAAATTTATTGATTAGATGTTACTGAAAAATATCCAGAGGGTGGGAAAAAAAGCAAACAGGGGATACTTTTTTTTTTTATATAAATATATAATGTGTTACATATATGTAACCCTTGGGTCTTGGGGTATAGTTTACTGTAAAAGGTATTTTTTTTTCTTTCCCTAGGCATACATTCCCACGTTGTTGCAAATGTTTTTTTGGGAATAAAAGAGATTTTTTTTTAAATAAAATCTCTATCTATTTAAAAAATAAGCGAAAGTGTGGGTTTTCTGTCCCGTCTGTCCCGTCTGAGTGTGTGTGTGTTGGGGGGTGGTAAAAGGGTTTTGCCCCCCTGGCCCCAAACACATCATATGGCCCCATTTTTTGGAAAACCAGGTCGACTAGGGGAAGGTTTTTAAGCCACGTATGAAATGTTCCGACACTTTTTTTTTTTTTTTTTTTTTTGCAGCCTATTAGCGAGAATTTGTGAAAAAAAATGGGTTGCGAGATTGAGGGAAAACCCTTTATGTAGGGTGATGGTATGGGTGAGTGAATGGGTGGGGTGATGGGTAATGGGTGTGGGGTGATGGGTGAGTGAATGGGTGGGGGGTGATGGGTTGGGGGTGATGGGTGATGGGTGAGGGATAGGTGGGATGATGGGTATGGGTGGTGAATGGGTGTGTGGTGATGGGCAATGGGTGATGAATGGGTGGGGGGTGATGGGTAATGGTGAGTGAATGGGTGGAGGGTGGTGGTAATGGGTGAGTGAATGGTGGGGGAATACATACATTTTCTACATCCATGATTTCAGGAAAGTTAAAGGGGCTTCTGGAGAGTCCGTGTTTTGGTGGGCCGAAGGCCCCCCAAACACAGGTGGTGGGCCTTTTTTTTGGGCCCCAACCAATAGCCCCTCCGAGGACTAGCCAAAAGTCCGCCCGGGGGCGGCTTTGCGGCTAGTTATTATATTAAGAAAAGCGAAAGTGTGTCCTGTCTGTGTGTGTGTGTGTGTGGTATAGGTTCCGCCCCCCGTGGCGCAAACACCTCATATGGCACATTTTTGGAATCAGGTTGACCAGGGGAAGGTCATAAGCCCCCTTATGAGATGATCCGATTTCCCTTTTTTTTTTTCTTTTTTTTAGCAGCCTATTAGCGAGAATTGTGAAAACAAAAGTAGGTTGCAAAATTTGGAACCCCTTATGTAGAGTGAGGGTAAGGGGTGATGAATGGGGGGGGGTGATGGGAAAGGGGTGTGGGGTGATGGGGGGTGAAGGGGTTGGGGGGTGAGGGTTGGGGTGATGGGTGAGGGGTGCGGGAATAGGTGGGGGTGAGGGGTATCTATAATAATATAAAAAAGTGGTCTCTCTGTCTGTCTGCCCTGTCGTGTGTGGTGTGTGTGTGTGTTGTGTGTGTGTGGGTTGGTGGGGGTGTGGTGTGTGTCTGGTTGGGTTTTCCGCCCCCCGTGGCGCAAAAATCATATGGCACTTTTTGGGAAACCCGGGTTGACCGGGGAAGGGTTTTTAACCCCCAATTATGGTTTCCCGATCATTTTTTTTTTTTTTTTTTTGCACCTATTAGCGAAATTGTGAAAAAAAAAGTGGGTTGCGAAAATTTGAGGAAACCTTGATGTAGGTGATGGGTAAGGGTGGGAATGGGTGGGGTATGGAAATGGGTGTGGGTGATGGGGAGTGGGGGGGGGTGATGGGTTGGGGTATGGGTGATGGGGGGGGGGAAATAGGGGGGGGGTGAGGTAATTTTACTATCTTTTCTTTTCTTATATCTTTTCTTCTATCTTTTTTTCTTCTATCTATATTAATAAAAGCGAAGTGTGTCTGTCTGTGGTGTGTGTGTGTGTGGGTATAGGTTTCCCCCCCCGGGGCGCAAACCCCTCATATGGAAATTTTTTGGAATCAGGTTGAGGGGGGAAAGGGTCATAACCCCATTATGAGATGACCGATCACTTTTTTTTTTTTTTTTTTTTAAACCATTAGGAAAAATTGGAAAACAAAAGTGGGTTGCGAGAATTGGGAAACCTTGATGTAGGGTATGGGAAGGGGTGAGTGAATGGGTGGGGGAGGGGTAAGGGGTGTGGGGTGAGGGGTGAGTGAATGGGTGGGGGGTGAGGGGTTGGGGTGATGGGTGGGGGTGGGGGAATGGTGGGGGGGTGGGTAATCTATAAAAATAAAAAGCAAAAGGTTCTGTCTGTCTGTCTGTGTGTTTTTGTGTGGGGTTGTGTGTGTGTGTGTGTGTGTGTTGGGAAAGGGTTTTCCCCCCCCCGGGGGCGCAATCAACTCATAGGGCACATTTTTGGAAACCCGGGTTGACCAGGGAAGGTTTTAAAGCCCAATTATGAGATGATCCGTTTTTTTTTTTTTTTTTTTTTTTTTGCAGCCTTTTTAGAAATTGTAAAAAAAAAAAAATGGGTTGGGGGAAATTGAGGAAACCTTGATGTGGGTGGGGGGAAATGGGTGGTGAATGGGTGGGGTGAGGGGTAATGGGTGTGGGGTGATGGTGATGAAGGGTGGGGGGTGATGGGGGGGGGTGATGGGGATGGGTGAGGGAATAGGGGGGGGGGGGTAGGGGTAAGGGTAAATATAAGCGAACCCTGTCTGTCTGTGTGGTGTTGTTGTGTCGGGTATAGGTTCCCCCCCCCCGTGGGCAATCACCTCATATGGAATTTTTGGAATCGGGTTGACCGGGGGAATTTTTTAAACCCAAATATGGAGATCCATCATTTTTTTTTTTTCTTTTTTTAGCACCCTTGCGATAATTTAAAAAAAAAGTGGTTGCAGAATTGAGGAAACCTTGATGTAGGGGGATGGTATGGGTGAGTAAAAGGGATGGGTAAGGGGGGGGGGTTGAGGGTGGTGAAGGGTGGGGGGGGGGGGTTTGGGGATGAGGGTGAGGGGAGGGAATGGGGGGGGGTGAGGGGAAATGGGTAGTGAAGGGGTGGGGGGTGGGGGTAATGGGTGAGTAAAAGGGTGGGGGGTGAGGGAAAGGGGTGGTGAATGGGGGGGGGGGAATAAAAATTTTTTCTACACCATGATTTCAGGAAAGTTAGAAGGGGTATCGGGAGACTCCATGTTTGGTGGGCCGAAGGCCCACCAAACACAGGGTGGGCCAAGGCCCCCCAATAGCCCTCCCCGGACAGCCAAAAAGTCCCCCCGGGAGGGCGGCTTTGCGGCTAGTGATTTTAAATGAGGACTCTGTTTTGGGGATTACCGCCTACGTGTACCCAAATCCATCCATAAAATCCATTCCTAATCCATAAAAAAAAAAAAAAAAAAACAAGGGAAAATTTTTTATTTACTTGTTTCTTTTATATTTTCTACCGCAAAGCCGCCCTCCGGGCGGACTTTTTGGTAGCTCCTGCGGGGGCTATTGGTGGGGGCCCTTTGGCCCCCTACCTGTGTTTGGTGGCCTTGGCCCCCCAAACACGGACTCTCCCCAAAAGCCCCTTCTAAATTTTCCCAAATGGATTTAAAATTTATGTATTACCCCCACCCCCCATTTAAATCCCCCATTTTCCCCTCACCCCCCACCCATTCCTCACCCATTACCCTCACCCCCCCACCCCATTCATCACCCTTACCCATCACCACACACCCATTCACTCCCCATTACCCCCCCACCCCCCACCTATTCCCTCACCCATCACCCATACCCCCCAACCCATCACCCCCCCCCCTTTACCAAAACCCCTCACCCCCCCAACCCATTTCCATAACCCCACCCATTCACTCACCCTTACCCATCCCCTACACAAGGTTTTCCCCAATTCTGCAACCCATTTTTTTTTACAATTATCGCTAATAGGGTGCTAAAAAAAAAAAAAAAAATGATCGATCATCCATAGTTGGGGTTTAAAAACCCTTTCCCCGGTCAACCCGGTTTCCAAAAAAGTGCCATATGAGGGATTTCGCCCCGGGGGGGGGAAAACCGACCGACACACACACACACACCAACACACACCAGAAGACAAAAGACAGACACACTTTCGCTTATATTTCCATTCCCCCTCACCCCCCACCTATTCCCCCACCATCCCCTCCCCCCAACCCATCCCCCCCCCCATTTTTCTACCCATCACCCTTACCATTTCCCATCACCCCCCCCTTCATCACCCATTCCCTCACCCCACATCAAGGTTTCCTCAATTCTCGCCAACCCCCCTTTTTTTTTACAATTACGCTATAGGCTGCTAAAAAAAAAAAAAAAAAAAAAAGTGACGAATCATCTCATAATGGGCTTATGACCTTCCCCTGGTCACCCGGCTCAAAAAATGTCCCATAAGGTGATTGCGCCACGGGGCGGAACCTAAACCCACCACACACACACCCCACACCAACACACACACACACACACACACAGACAGACAGAAAAGAAGACAACAGCCACACTTTCGCTTATATTATTATAGATAGTTTTATAATCTAATTTCTTTTTTCTTTTTTTTTTTTTTATTATTAATCTTTTTTTTTTTTTTACAGAAAATGGCAAATGGTGTGAGGCTGTGCTTCATTGAGAGGCGTAACGCTTCAAGGGTTCCAATATAAATGAAAATTATATAAGACTATAAATAAATCAATCTTTGGGGGGCATACGCCGGGGGGCGCTTTCCCTCCCCCACCCTACAATGCCCCCCCCGGGGGCACCCGCGCGAGTCCCCTGCAGGCCCCCTTCCCATACCAAGCAATTCCAGACAGGAAGTATCAACTTGCCCCGCCAACCCTTTTGGGGGGCCCCCCTCTTGGCCCCCTCTACGCCGGATTGTCTCTTACAGATACAACCCGAGGGGAAGGATGGTTTCGGGTTAGGGGGCGTCACACCCATTAGCCGAATTGACACTGACGGACTATTCAGGCAATAGGCCCGATTCAGTCTCGGTGTAAGCGCTGTTTGAGACTAATCATCCAGCACCGCATGATTTTCGGAGACACTTTTCCAAGGCATCGTTTTGCCTCTTCAAGCGCTATTTAGTGTCCATGTTCAAAAACCATAAGACAGTCGTCTAAGACAGGGATCACAAGCGACCTGAAGATCCGGATCTTGTCCTCCTGCCAGGTACCGATAACGCCAAATACCCCCGTGAGCGAGTCCAAACACCGGGGGCTTGCCAATCCTCGTAATGAGATTTTTTTGACGTGACCCCCGTCATTATGGACTGCGCTACCAAAGTTGTAAAATTTTCCCAAGATCTAAATGTCTGCCGCACGCATGAACAACTGTACTGTTTCATTAGAAAGTCTCCAAACCCCGGGGGACCTTGGTCTTGGCCGCTGAGACCAAAAAGTCCCCAAAGGCTTTCCTCCTGTGCAGGCTTCGAGAGCCTTACCATTACCTCCAGCGCTCGCAAAGATTACTGCTATCGGGATAAACAAGATCAGTGATCTTGTATTGCCGAGGGGGTGCCCACACTCATTGGATTACAACTTTGCCCAATCCCCTCATTCAAGTGTTGAAAAGGGACGCCCCTTCCTCACCCTGTATTTACAGGAAAAAACTAATAACTCTCCCCCACTTACAGCACTCCATCCCAGAGTAAGACCGTCATCAAAAACCCAAAATTCCTTCAGGAAACCCCCCGAAGTCCCGAAGATCCCAGAGTGACTCACGATGACGAACAAAGGCCTTTTTGAGATCAAACATAGGCTGCAAGCATCCCCCACGAAACTCCCGTTGGCGTTCCCCCAGGACACAAGATAGGATCGGTCCGTTGTTTACTTACGAGGGTGAAACCCCGACTGCTGGGTCTCTGAGCTAGCAGATGGCAGCGGCCGTGTCAGCAATAGGTGGGCAAACCCTTCCCTGGCACGCTGAGCGTGCAATACCGCGGGTTTTTGTTGCAGTCCTGACAGTATCCCTTTTTTTTTCAGATAGGGACGACCCCCCCCCTTTTTTTTAGTCAGGGGGAAAGGGCCTGATTGTACACGGGGAGTCGGCAGCAGCAACCCGGGATCATGGCCCCACCCCCCGCTTTGAGGAGTCCCACTGATATTACAGACACCACTGCCATTCCACCCCCCAATTTGAGACAGCCTCTTGATTTTGTCAAGAGAGGGGCGGGTTTTGTCAATGGGAGGATCGCATCCATTGGACGTGAAAATATAACTTTATTTTTCGTTTTTTTTGAAAACTCATCGTTATTATTTTCTATTCTAATTAATAATCAGTAATTTCAATAAATGTATAATTGCAATTTAACATGTCCATTATGTTTTCATAATCCAACACAAAAATTAGTCGAAACATTTTCATATTTTTATTACCGAATTAAGAAGGAGGGAAGAAAGATAACACAACCCGGATACATATTTTACATTTTAATGACCATTTTTCTACCCATATGACCCAAGTTACAATAGTAACATTCCTATTCCCCCAAATCTATGATGGGCGAAAATAAGGGCATTCATTCTATCAGAGTCCAAAAAGGGCAAATAAGTGGTTCTTTAATTTTTTCCCGCCAGAAAAAGGGTCTGGGTTTGAGGGTTTAAAAACAATTTATTTCTTTATTCTAGGCTAAAGGGAAAATAGTAGGGGACAGTTGTTTAGGTGAGGGAAATTTTTTTCTTTTTAAAAAGTTCTTTATTCTTTTTTTCTTTCTTCTTTTTCCCACCTTTTCCCCCCCCCCCCCTTTCCCCCCCCCCCCCCCGTACACGACCAAAAAGATTCCTTTTTTTTGTGGATTTTTTTAAATTTTGCGGGAAAGGGGTGTTATCATAGAACACACCTCCCTGAACACTAAACCATTTTAGATTGACCCATTTTCCTTAAACTTTTAGGATACTTTAGAGGTGAATACAGACCCTGTTGGCTACGACAGCAGACACAGACAGTAAGATCGCTAAAATTTCACGTATCTCCCGGCCTTTCCCCCCTCTCGAGACAGGTCACCGTTTGGGAAATCAAACGGGTATGTAAGACGGTTTCGGATTTAAAAAAAGAGTTTTAAAAAAGACCTTTCCAGTCAAATCTTTCTCACAAAATTTAAAGACATTTTTACCCATATTTCAGTGGGTTTCCCTTTTTCCCCCCACCCAATCCCGGGGTTAAACGTTTTGATAACCATGTTAGTTAATCAAACAGATAAATCTGAAAGCGTCCCTTTTTTCGCGAGTGTATATTCACTTCTTCTTTTCCCCCACTCTTTTTTTTTCCCTGTTTCACCGAAGGTTTTAAACGTTTTTTTCTTTTCTCCCCTTTAGGTTTTTATGGTAAATTTTTCTTTGGAACCCGCTTTTTATCACTTGATGTAAGGGTGATGGGGGTAATGGGTGAGTGAATGGTTGGGGTGATGGGTAATGGGTGTGGGGTGTGGGTGAGTGAATGGGTGGGGGGTGGTGATGGGTTTATGGGTGAGGGAATATGTGGGGGGTGATGGGTAATCTTAATAATATAAGCACAAGTGTGTCTGTCTGTTCTGTCTGTCTTTCCTTGTGTGTGTGTGTGTGGTGTGTGTGTGTGTCTGGTATAGGTTCCGGCCCCCGCGTGGCGCAATTCAACTCCTATGGCACATTTTTGGAACCGGGTTTGACCAGGGGATAGGTTTTAAGCCCAATTTGAGATGATGCCGATTATTATTATTTTTTTTTTTTTTTGCAAAGGCCATATTAGCGGATAATTGTGAAAAAAAAGTGTGGTTGCGAGAATTTAGGAAAACCTTGATGTTAGGGTGATGGGTAATGTTGGTTTAGTGAATGGTGGGTGTGATGGGTAATGGGTTGTGGGGTTGGATGGGTTGAGTGAATGGGTGGGGGGTGATGGTTGATGGGTGAGGGAATAGTTTGGGGGGTGATGGGTAATCCTATCTTCTATTAATAAAAGCGAAAGTTGTGTCTGTCTGTGTGTGTGTTGTGTGTGGGTATAAGGTTCCGCCCCCCCGTTGGGTCGCAAAACCCCTCAATTGGGCACATTTTGAATCGGTTGACCAGGTGAGAGGTCATAAGCCCACTTATGATATGACCAATCACTTTTTTTTTTCTTTTTTTTTAGCAGCCTATTATCGAGAATGGAAAACAAAAGTAGGTTGCAGAATTGAGGAAGCCTTGATGTAGGGTGATGGGTAATGGGTGAGTGAATGGGGGGTGATGGTTAATGGGTGAAGTGAATGGGTGGAGGTGATGGGTAATGGGTATGTGGGTTGATGGGTGAGTGAATTGGGTTGGGGGGTGATGGAGTGATGGGTTGCGGGAAAAGAGGTGTGGGGTGATGGGTAATCTTATAATAAAAGCAAAGTGTGTCTCTCTGTCTGTCTGTCTGTGTTGTGTGTGTGTTGTGTGTGTGTGTGTGTGTGTGTGTCTGGTATAGGTTCCGCCCCACGTGGGCGCAATCAACTCATATGGCACATTTTTTTGGAACCGGGTTGACCAGGGGAAGGTTTTTATTTAAGCCCAATTATGAATGATCCGATCATTTTTTTTTTTTTTTTTTAGCAGCCTATTAGCAATAATTGGTGAAAAAAAAGTGGGTTGCGAGAATTGAGAAACCTTGGGGTAGGGTGATGGGTAAGGGTGAGTGAATGGGTGGGGTGATTGGTACATGGGTGTGGGGTGATGGTTGAGGAATTGGGTGGGGGGTGATGGGTTGGGGTGATGGTTGATGGTGAGGCGAATAAGGGGGGGTGATGGGTAATCTATCTATCTTCTATATTAATAAAAGCGAAAGTGTGTCTGTCTGTGGTGTGGTTGTTGTGTGTGTGGGTATAGGTTCCCGCCCCCCGTTGGCGCAAACCTCCTCATATGGCACATTTTTGGAATCGGGTTGACCAGGGAAGGTCATAAGCCCACTTATGAGATGATCCGATCATTTTTTTTTCTTTTTTTAGCAACTATTAGCGAGAATTGTGAAAACAAAAGTAGGTCGCGAGAGTTGAGGAAGCTCTTGATTATTGTGATGGGGTAATGGGTGAGAATGGGTGGGGTGATGGTTAATGGGTGTTGGGTGATGGTTGAGTGATTGGTGGGGGTGATGGGTGATGGGTGAGGGAATAGGTGGGGGTGATTGGGTAATCTATAATAATATCAGCAACAGTGTGGTCTCTGTCTGTCTGTCCGTCTGTGTGTGTGTGTGTGTGTGGTGTGTGTCCTGTTATAGGTTCTGCCCCCCGTGGCGCAATCACTCATATGGCCATTTTTGGAACCTGGGTTTGACCTAGAGGAAGGGGGGGAGGGGGGGGGGGGGGGGTGGCAGGGGAAGGTTTTTAAAGCCCAATTATGAGATGATCCGATCATTATTATTTTATTTTTATTTTTTAGGCAGCCTATTTAAGCGATAATTGTGAAAAAAAAAAGGGGTTGCGAGAATTGAGGAAACCTTGATGTAGGTGATGGGTAATGGGGTGATGCGATGGTGGGGTGGGGTGATGGTTAATGGGTGTGGGGTGATGGTGAGTGAATGGGTGGGGGGTGATGGGGTGGGGGTTGATGGTTGATGGGTGAGGAATAGGTGGGGGGTGATGGGTAATCCTATCTCTATCTATTAATAAATGGCGAAAGGTGGTGTCTGTCTGTTTGTGTTGTGTGGTGGTATAGGTTCCGCCCCCCGGGCCGCAAACACCTCATATGGCACATTTTTGGAAATCGGGTTGACCAGGGGAAGGTCATAAGCCCCACTTATGAAGATGATCCCAAATCAAGTTTTTTTTTTTTCTTTTTTTTTTAGTCAGCCTTTAAGCGAGAATTGTGAAAACAAAAGTAGTTGCGAGAATTGAGGAAGCCCTTGATGTAGGTGAGGGTAATGGGTGAGTGAATGGGTGGGGTGGATGGGTAATGGGTGTGGGGTGATTGGTGGAGGTGAATGGGTGGGGGGTGAATTGGTTGTGGGTGAGGGAATAGGGTGGGGGGTGATGGGTAAATCTAGAATAATATAAGCAAAGTTGTGGGTCTGGTCCTGTCTGTCCTGGGTCGTGATCTGTGTGTGTGGTGTTATGTGTGTGGTGTGGTGTGGTTCTGTTATAGGTTTCCCGCCCCACGTGGCGCAATCAAACTCAATAATGGCACATTTTTTGGAACCGTGTTTGACCAGGGGAAAGGTTTTAAAAAAAAAAAGGCCCAAGTATGAATGATTCCCGATTAATATTTAGTATTAATTTTTTTTTTTTTTTTTTTTTTTCGCAGCCTATTTAAGCGATAATTTGTTTGAAAAAAAAAGTGGGTTGCGAGAATGAGGAAACCTTGATGTAGGGTGATGGGATATGTTGATTGAATGGGTGTGGGTGACTGGGTTAATGGGTGTGGGGTTATGGTTGATTTGAATGGGTGGGGGGTGATGGTTGATGGTTGAGGGAATAGGTTGGGGGTGATGGGTACTCTAGTCTTCTAGTTAATACAAGCGAAAAGTGATTGTCCTGTCTGTGTGTGTGTGTGGTGGTGGTATAGGTTCCGCCCCCCGTGCGCAACACCTCATATGGCCATTTTTGGAATCGGGTTGACCAGGGGAGGTCATAAAGCCAACTTATGAGAGATCCAATCACTTTTTTTTTTTTTCTTTTTTTTTTATTCAGCCTATTAGCGAAGAATTGTGAAAACAAAAGTAGGTTTCGGAAATTGAGGAGGCCTTGGATGTAGGGTGATGTGGTAATGGGGTGAGGTGAATTGTTGGGGTAATGGTAATGGGTGAGTGAATTGGTGGGGTGATGGGTAAAATGGGTGTGTAGTGATGGGTGAGTGATGGGTGTGGTGTGCATGGGTGAGGGTGGGGAATAGGTGAGGGGGTGATGGGTAATCTATAATAATAATAAGCAAAGTGGTGTCTCTCTGGTCTGTCTGTCCTGTGTGTGTGTGTGTGTGGTGTGTGGTGTGTGTGTGTTTGGGTGTCTGGTAATAGGTGTTCCGCCACCCCGTGGCGCCAAAATCAACTTCATATGGCACATTTTTTGGAACCGGTTGACCAGGGGAAGTTTTAAGCCCAATTATGAGATGATCCGATCATTTGTTTTTTTTTTTTTTTTTTTAGCAGCCTATTACAATAATTGTGAAAAAAAAAGTGGGTTGCCAGATTGGATGAAACCTTGGGTGTAGGGTGATGGGTAATGGGGAGTGAAGATGGGATGGGGTGAGTGTAAATGGGGTGTGGGGTGATGGGTTGATTGCATGGGTGGGGGGTGATGGGTTTGGGGTGATTGGTGATGGTGAGGGAATAGGGGGGGTGATTGGTAATTGCGATCTATCTTCTATATTAATAAAGCGAAAGTGTGTCGGTCTGGTGTGTTTGTGTGTGTGTGTGTATAGTTTCCGCCCCCCTTTGCGCAAACTCCTCATATGGCACATTTTTGGAATCGGGGTTGACCAGGGGAAATGTCATAAGCCCACTTATGAGATGAATCCGAGCACTTTTTTTTTTTTTTCTTTTGTTTTTAAGCAGCCTATTTGCGGATAATTGTTGAAAACCAAAGTATGTTGCGAGAATTGAGGAAGCCTTGATGTATGGTGATGGGGTAAATGGGGGAGTATGAATGGGTGGGGTGACGGGGTAATGGGTGGGTGGTGATGGGTGCGTGAATGGTGGGGGGGTGATGGGTTGGGGTGATGGGTGATGGGTGGAGGGAATAGGTGGGGGGTGATGGGTAATCTATAATAATATAATCAAAAGTGTGGTCTCTGTCTGTCTGTCCGTCTTGTGTGTGTGTGGTGGTGTGTGTGTGGTGTCTGGTATAGGTTCTGCCCAGCCCGTGGCGCAAAATCAACTCAATATGGCACATTTTTGGAACCGGTTTGGACCAGGGAAGGTTTTATAAAGCCCAATTAATGATGATGAGTGCCGATCATTATGTATTTTTATTTTTTTAAATTTTTTAGGCAGCCTATGAGCGATAAGTGGTGAAAAAAAAAGTGGGTTGCGAGAAATTGAGGAAACCTTGATGTAGGGTGATGGGTAATGGGTGTAGTGATGGTGTGGTGTGGGGTGGATGGGTCAAGTGGTGGTGGGGGTGATGTGTAGTGAATTGGGTTAGGGGGTGATTGGGTTGGGGGTGATGGGTGAATGGGTTGCGGGAATAGGTGGGGGGTGATGGGTAAGTCTCTCTTCTATTACTAAAAAGCGAAAGTGGTGGTCCTGTCTGTGGGTGTGTGTGTGTGGTATAGGGTTCCGGGGGGGCCCCCCGTGGCGCAAAACAGCCATCATAATGGCAACATTTTTGGAATCGGGTTTGACCCTGGGAGGCTCCCATAATAAGCCCACTTAATGAGTATATTCCATCACTTTTTTTTTTCCTTTTTTTCCCTTGTAAGCAGCACTATTAGCGAGTCATTGTGAAAAACAAAAGTAGGTTGCGAGAATTGACGAAGCCTTGATGTAGGGTGATTGTAATGGGTGAATGAATGGGTGGGGTGATGGGTATGTGTGTGGGTTGATGGGTAGGGAATGGGTGGGGGTGATGGGTTGGTTGTGAATGGGGTGATGGGTGAGGGAATAGGGGGGGGGGGTGATGGGTAATCCTAATAATAATATAAGGCAAAAAATGGGGGTTTCTCTCCCTGTCTGTCCCTGTCCGTCTGTGTGTGGTGGTGTGTGTGTGTGTGTCTGGTATAGGTTTCCGCCCCCCGTGGCAGCAAAGAATCAACAGTCTATGGCACATTTTTTTGGACCCGGGTTGACCATGGGCTTACATTCAGAGCGAGGCCTTACTTTCCCGGTCTGCCGACCTGAGGCGACTTCCAACAGCTGTTCTGGGCAACTTTTTGGGATTCTGCAGACCAGTGATGACGTATTTAAGACGGTTTGCGCTGTCCAAAGTAACCAGCAACCTGCTCTAGGCAGTTGTAGAGCAACCAATATACATAAAAATAACTCATAAATTGAGTATATATGATTGTTTTCTTACCTCAAGAACTGAACAGGGGAAAGTATACACAATGAATTAGGCCATATTACAATGTCCATCCGCGTCGTGATGAGTTTGTTATGAGGTGATGAGCCCGAGTGGCGAAACGATGACTCTGAGCCATGACTCCACCAACAAAGGCTCTGCGACAGACAAGTGTATTTCTCATCTTCTTTCTCTTACCCTTTATTCTTCCCTTCTTCCACTCTTCCTAATTCCTCCTGCCTATCATCACAACTACTACACTACTACTACTACTACTACTACTACTACTACTACTACCACTTACTATTACTGCTGCTACTACTACTATAGAGCCGTGCTTGTTGGTTTGTCCAAGGCATCGTCTGGTCGAAGACCGTTGTTTTTTTTTCCCCCCTCCGCAATTGAAAACGGATTGGGTCTACTGCGACAAAAACACAGGACAAGCATGGTAGGGGCCGAAATAATAATCAGTCTAAAACATTGCAAAACAATATCACAAAGCAGTTAACACCATTATTCAAAGGGCAAGTGGTTATTGGAGTGGTCTTTCGTAATCCAAGACGGTGTTGGGACGAATAAAAACCACGCTTTATTCTGCTGGCTTACATAAGAAATAGAAAATAAGGAACTCCAAGAGGCCGGCGAGTCCTACACGTGGTACTCCTGTAAGGAGCTAGTTATAAGTAGCTCCTACTGGTACAACTACTAACCAACTGCTATAAGAAAAGGTTAGGAGGAGGGAAGAGGAAGGAGGAGAAGGAGAGGAGAACTAGTGAGGTAGAGGAGTGAGGAGGGGAAGAAGTCGTTGGAGCATTTTGGTGTGGAGTGATAAATTTGTTTATAAACACAGCTGAGAGCGTGGAAGCCGTTGGTGATTTTCTGAAAAACTTTTTTGAGAAATACTATGTGATTTGATCCGCTGGCGAGGCTGGAACGTAATTGTAACTTCGCCTCAGCCAGATCAGCTATCGAAGCCCATAGTGGACACCGTAAGGCCCACTCCCATATCTCTGGCGTACCAGAACATCGGCCCGCGACTTTCCGGGTTGTAAACAAATAGAGGAAGTTAGTTAAGCTAAACACCGCCCCTTTAAACCCTCTCTGAATGTCTGCCCAGGGGGAAGGTTTTAAGCCCAATTATGAGGATGATCCGTGATCATTTTTTTTTGGTTTTTTTTTTTAAAACAGCCTTTAGGCGATACTTGTGAATAAAAAAAGTGGGTTGCGAGAAATTGGAGGAACACCTTGATGTTAGGGTAAATGGGTAATGGGTGAGTGAATGGGTGGGGTGATGGGTAATGGGTGGTGGGGTGCTGAGGTTATTGAATGGGTGGGGGGTGATGGGTTGGGGTGTGGGTGATGGATGAGGGAATAGGTGGGGGGGTGAATGGTACGTCTATCCTCTATCTAATTAATAAAAGCGAAAGTGTGTCTGTCTGTTTGTGTGTGTGTGTGTGTATAGGTTCCGCCCCCCGTGGCCAAACACCAATCATAATGGCAACATTTTTTTGGATCGGGTTGGACCAGGGGTAAGGTCATAAGCCCACTTATGAGATGATCCAAAATCACTTTTTTTTTTTTTTTTTTTGTTTAAGGCAGCCTATTAAAGCGAGAATTGTGAAACAAAAGTAAGGTCTGCGAAATTGAGGAAACGCCTTGTATGTTAGGGTGAAATGGGGTAATGGGTGAGTGAATGGGTGGGGTGATGGGTAATGGGTGTGGGTGTGGGGTGAGTGAATGGTTGGGGGTGATGGTTATAGGGTAGGGAATAGGTTGGGGGGTGATGGCTTAATCATATATAATATAAGCAAAAGTAGTGTCCCTGTCTGTCTGTCTGTCCTGTCCTGTGTGTGTGTGTGTGTGTGTGTGGTGTGTGTGTCTGGTAAGGTTCCGCCCCCCGTGCGCAAATCAACCTCTATGGCACATTTTTGGAACTCGGTTTGACCATTGGGAAGGTTTTAAAGCCCAATTATGAGATGAATCCGATTATTTTTTTTTTTTTTTTTTTTTTTGGCAGCATATTACGATAATTGTGAAAAAAAAGTGGGTTGCGAGAATTGACAAGGAAAACCTTGATGTAGGTTGACTTGTGGATGGTGTGAGTGAATGGGTGGGTGATTGGTATGGGTGTGGGGTGGATGGGTGAAGTGAATGGGTGGGGGGTGATGGGGTTTGGGTGATGGGTGATGGGATTGATGAATAGGGGGACTGGGTGATGGGTAAATCGCTATCTATCTTCTATCTCTATTAATAAAATCGAAAGTGTTTCCTGTCTTTGTGTTTGTGTGTGTGGTATAGGTTTTCCGCCCCCCCGGGCGGGCAAACAACCTCCTATTGGCACAATTTTTGGAATCCGGGTTGACGCAGGGGAAGGTCATAAAGCCAACTTAAGGATATTGAATCCAATCACTTTTTTTTTTTTCTTTTTTTTTTAAAGCAGCCTATTAGCGAGAATTGTAAACAAAAGTAGGTTGCGAGAATTGAGGAAGCGCTTTGATGTAGGGTGGGGTAATGGTGAAGTGAATGGGTGGGGTGATGGGTATTGGTGAGTGAATGGGTGGGGTGATGGTTAATGGGTGTGGGGTATGGGTGAGTGAAATGGGTGGGGGGTGATGGGTGATGGGTGAGGGAATAGGGTGGGGGGTGTGGGTAATCTATATAATATAAGCAAAAGTTGTCTCCTCTGTCTGTCTGTCTGTGTGGTGTGTTTGTGTGTGGTGTGTAGGGTGTGTGTGTGTGGGTAGTCTGGTATAGGTGTCCGCCCCCCGTGGCGCACTCCAACTCATATTGCCCATTTTTGGAACCGAGAGAGAGAGAGGTTTGACAGGTAAGGTTTTTAAAAGCCGCAATTAATGAGAATGAATCCGATCATTTTTTTTTTTTTTTTTTTTTAGCAGCCTATTAGGCATAATTGTGAAAAAAAAGTGGGTTGCGAGAATTGAGGAAAACCTGGTTGTAGGGTGATGGGTAATGGGTGAGTGAATGGGTTGGGTGATGGTAATGGGTGTGGGGTGATGGGTGCGTGAATGGGTGGGGGGTGATGGGTTTTGGGGTGAATGGGTGATGGGTTGAGGGAATAAAAGTCGGGGGGGGTATGGGTAATCCCTATCTACTTCTATATTACTAAAAGCGAAAATGTGTCTTCTGTGTGTAGTTTGTGTGTGTGTGTGGTATCGGTTTCCGCCCCCCGTTTGCGCAAACTCTTATAATGGCACAATTTTTTGGAATCGGGTTGACCAGGGGAAGGTCATAAAGCCCCCCTTATGAGATGATCCGATCACTTTTTCTTTTTCTTTTTTTTTAGCACCTATTAGCGAGAATGTCAAAACAAAGTAGGTTGGAGCATTGAAGGAAGCCTTGAGGTAGGTGATGGGTAATGGGTGAGTGATGGGTGGGGTGATGGGTAATGGGTGTGGGGTGATGGGAGTTGAATTGGTTGGGTTGTTATGGGTTGGGGGTTGATGGTGATGGGTGAGGGAATTAGGTGGGGGGTGATTGGTAATCTATAATAATATAAGCAAAAGTGTGTCTCTCTTGTCTGTCTGTCTGTCCCTGTGGTGTTGTGGTGTGTAGTTCTGTGGTGTTGTCTGGTATAGTTTCGCCCCCCGTTGGCGCAATTCAACTCGTATGCACATTTTGGAACCGGACTTGACCAGGGGAAGGTTTTTAAGAAGCCCAATTATGAGACTAATCCTATCTTTTTTTTTTTTGCTTTCTTTTTTTTAGCAGCCTATTAGCGATAATATGTGAGAAAAAAAAAGTGGGTTGACGAGAATTGAGAAACCTTGATGTAGGGTGATGGGTAATGGGTTATTGAATGGGTTGGGTGATGGGTAATGGGGTGTGGGGTGATGGTTGAGGGTGAATGCGTGAGGGGTGATGGTTGGGGTGATGGGTGATGGGTGAGGGGAAATAGGTGGGGGGTGATGGGTAATCTATAATAATATAGCGAAAGTGTGTGTCTGTGTGGGTGTGTCGTGTGTGTGTGTGTGTGTGGTAATAGGGTTCCGCCCCCCGTGGCGCAATTCACCTCATATGGCACATTTTTTTTGGAACCGGGTTGACCAATTGTGGGGAAGGTCATAGCCCTACTTATGAGATGATTCGAAATCAATTTTTTTCTTTTTTTTTTTTTTTTTTAAAGCAGCCGTATTAGCGATAATTGTGAAAAAAAAAAAAAAAAAAAAGTTGGGTTTTGCGAGAATTGAGGAAACCTTTTGATGTAGGGAGTGATGGGTTTAATGGTGAGGTGAATGGTAGGGTGATGGGGGTAATGGGTGTGGGGTGATGGGTAAGGTGAAATGGGTGGGGGGGGGGTGATGGCGTTGGGGGGTGAGTGGGTGATGCTGGTGGAGGGAATAGGTGGGTGGGTGATGGCGGTAAATGGGTAAATATAATCCTCGAAGTGTGTCTGTCCTGTCTGTGTGTGTGTGTGTGTGTGTGTGTGTTTGTGTTGTGGTGTCTGTTATAGGTTCCGCCCCCCGTGGCGCAATTACATCATATGGCACATTTTTGTGAACCGGGATGACCAGGGGAAGTTTTTAAGCCCAATTAGGGATAATCCATCCTTCTTCCTGTTTTTTTTTTTTTAGTCAGGCTTATTAGCGGATAATTGTGAAAAAAAAAAGGTGGGTTCGAAGAATTGAGGAAACCTTGATTGTAGGGTGATTGGTAAATGGGTTGAGTGAATTGTGGGGGTGATGGGTAATGGGTGTGGATTGATGGGTGATTGAATGGGTGGGGGTGATGGGTTAGGGGTGATGGTGATGGGTGAGGGAATAGTGGAGGGTGATGGGTAATCTATAATAATATAAGCGAAAGTGTCTGTCTGTCTGTGTGTGTGTGTTTGTGTGTGGATAGGTTCCGCCCCCCGTGGCGCAATCGCCTCATATGGCACATTTTTGGAACCGGGTTGACCAAGGGGAAGGTCCAATAAGCCCACGTATGAGATGATTCAATCACTTTTTTTTTCTTTTTTTTTTTAGCACCTATTAGCGATAATTGTGAAAAAAAAAGTGGGTGCGAAGAATTGAGGAAACCTTGATGTAGGGTGATGGTTAATGGTGAGTGAATGGTAGGGGGGATGGGTAATGGGTGTGGGGTGAGGGGTGAGTGAATGGGTGGGGGGTGATGGTTGGGGGTGATGGGTGATGGGTGAGGAATAGGTGGGGGTGATGGGTAATCTAAATATAAGCGAAAGTGTGTCTGTCTGTCTGTGTTGTGTGTGTGTGTGTGTGTGTGTGTGTGTGTCTGGTATAGGTTCCGCCCCCGTGGCGCAATCACCTCATATGGCACATTTTTGGAACCGGGATGACCAGGGGAAGGTTTTAAGCCCAATTATGAGAGATCCGATACTTTTTTTTTTTTTTTAGCAGCCTATTAGCGATAATTGTGAGAAAAAAAGTGGGTTGGCGAGAATTGGGGAAACCTTGATGTAGGTGTGGGGTAATGGGTGAGTGAATGGGTGGGTGATGGGTAATGGGTGTGGAGTGATGGGTGAGTGAATGGGTGGGGGTGATGGGTTGGGGGTGATGGGTGATGGGTGAGGGAATAGGTGGGGGGTGATGGGTAATCTATAATAATATAAGCGAAAGTGTCTGTCTGTGTGTGTGTGTGTGTGTGTGTGTGGTATAGGTTCCGCCCCCCGTGGCGCAATCACCTCATATGGCACATTTTTGGAACCGGGTTGACCAGGGGAAGGTCATAAGCCCACTTATGAGATGATTCGATCACTTTTTTTTCTTTTTTTTTAGCAGCCTATTAGCGATAATTGTGAAAAAAAAAGTGGGTTGCGAGAATTTAGGAAACCTTGATGTAGGGTTATGGGTAATGGTGAGTGAATGGGTAGGGTGATGGGTAATGGGTGTGGGGTGATGGGTGAGTGAATGGGTGGGGGGTGATGGGTTGGGGGTGATGGGTGATGGGTGAGGGAATAGGTGGGGGGTGATGGGTAATGGTAAATATAAGCGAAAGTGTGTCTGTCTGTCTGTCTGTCTGTGTGTGTGTGTGTGTGTGTGTGTGTGTGTGTCTGGTATAGGTTCCGCCCCCCGTGGCGCAATCACCTCATATGGCACATTTTTGGAACCGGGTTGACCAGGGGAAGGTTTTAAGTCCAATTATGAGATGATCCGATCACTTTTTTTTTTTTTTTTTAGCAGCCTATTAGCGATAATTGTGAAAAAAAAGTGGGTTGCGAGAATTGAGGAAACCTTGATGTAGGGTGATGGGTAATGGGTGAGTGAATGGGTGGGGTGATGGGTAATGGGTGTGGGGTGATGGGTGAGTGAATGGGTGGGGGATGATGGGTGATGGGTGAGGGAAAAGGTGGGGGGTGATGGGTAATGGGTGAGTGAATGGGTGTGTGGTGATGGGTAATGGGTGAGTGAATTGGGTGGGGTGATGGGTAATGGGTGAGTGAATGGGTGGGGGGTGATGGGTAATGGGTGAGTGAATGGGTGGGGGGAATACATACATTTCTACATCCATGATTTCAGGAAAGTTAGAAGGGGCTATCTGGAGAGTCCGTGTTTGGTGGGCCGAAGGCCCACCAAGCACAGGTGGTGGGCCGAAGGCCCACCACCAATAGCCCTCCGCAGGAGCTAGCCAAAAAGTCCGCCCGGAGGGCGGTTTTGCGGCTAGTTTCTTATAAGTCGTGTTTATGCTGCGAAAAAATGCAATACCTTGTTTACCCCCAGCAAACATCCTTCACAAACATGTCTCTAATTTGAGCAAAAACTTCAAAATACCTTCACGCTCGGTCACGTTTTAGGGCAGCGGGAAGCCTTTCAGACTCTCACATTTAATTAAGGTGTAGATTTTGATTGAGTGTGGGAGTAGGGGGAAAGGTGCACGGGGGGAGAAGGGGGGCTGGGTGAGTAATGGGGGTAGCCAAGGAGGGGAAGGACCCTGGAACACAGGAGAATAAAGCTATTCGTGTTACCGTGTTACCTGCACTATACAATAATAACTCATGTGCATGGATTGACGTGGGTCATTTTACGTTTATTTCACGGTAAGGGAAATTATTTATATATTTATTCCGGCACTAAATAGTGTACATACTTTTGGTTTCATTGGTTGTTACACAAACTCTTCATAAAAAATAATTGTATCTGTCCGTCACAAGAATTGTTGGAATACTTTTTTTTTTTAGTAGTTACACCGACTCTTCTTACATAAAAAAAATGTGTATCTGTCCCAATAATTGTATCTGTCCGTCACTGAATTTTGTAAAAATACATACTTTTTTTTTCTCATTGATAGTTACATCGACTCTTCATATATAAAAAAAAAAATTGTGACGTCCCATAAATTGTATCCGTCACTGAATCGTAGTAAAATATATTTATTTTTTTCATTGATAGTTACATCGACTCTTCATATTAAAAAAAATGTGTGTTTGTCCCAAGGGGTTTTATTTGATGTTTGATTGTTGAATTTATATTTAGTTTATATCCCCATGAGGCTTATCAATAACAGGAAGAACACACTGGCGAGGAAGGAACAGGACATTGACTCTCAGCATTCATCTCAATAACGAGGATATTTAGCTACAGTGAAACATGAAGAATTGTTCAGTGGCGGCCCGTGGCATAGGGCTGCAGAGCTGCAGCACCCCCAGACACTCACTGCCAGGTGTATGATGCCTTTAGAGACACAGCATAATTGATACACTACTAACAAATATATCATAATAGAAAGTAATTATATGTTGTTTAATTATTTTCACTACGTTACTTAGTGAATTTTCATTAAAACCAGACCAAAATTTAAGTTACTTTTATCTTTGCTGTACGATTCTGTCTGCACCGCCGCCGCGCTACTTGTGAAAACAATGAGCTGCAGTCGAGGCAGCTATAAGTCTCGTCCTTCTCGTGTTTACAGTGCGTGTAGACGGTGTGGTGAAATCGTGTTTTCTTTAATTACCCTATGACGATGGAAAATCCAGTGAAGTATTTGCAAAACATCAACTTATCCTTGCTGACACTAAATGAAAAGACTGAAATCAAGCGGTACCGACTTTATTTTCAAGTAATACTGTAATTCTACCATCACCACCTCAGCCATCCCCTCTACTACCAACACTACCACCCCCACCATCCCTTCTACCACCACCACTACTACCATGCCCTGAAATTCGTGAGCATCAACTACAACTCATACTTGAGATAGGTAAAATTTGTGTATCCTACTGTTGTGTGAATATTGCAGTCCCTCCATTATATTTTATCACGAGCCGCCACTGGAAGTGTTATGCATTGTCGCTCTGCAGATGAGGAATGTTCAATACTTTAATGAATAATCTGTTTCATTTCCTGTTTAGTTTTATTCTCTTTCTAGTCTTTAATCTTCCGTCTTTAGTCTCTCTTAGTATTTCTCTATTAGTGAAATCTGTAAATAATTAAGATTAACTTACATATTAAGTCACTTTTTTTGCCCCCGTGTAGTGTTATATATTTGTGAGTTAAAGTTTGTATTTACATTTATTTATAGTTATGAGGCTCAGAACGTAATTTTCATTGGAATTTGGCCACTATTAGACGATATTTAGTTAATTTAAGCAATATTTTATAGATATGACCTGTTTAGTATCCTTGTCCACTAGTCCACTAGCTAATTTGGTATATGGGTTAAGCCACTGTTTTGCCTCCGTGTATAGTGTTTGATATTTATGAGTTTGAGTTTGTATGAAGTGTATTCCTTCCCTGCCTGATGCCGAGGGTTAGAAAGGAGGAAGAAGGGGAAAAAGAAAGAGGGGATTAAAGATAAGGAGGATAAAGAGGACGGGAGAAAGGAAAATTTAAAAAAATGAGGAAGAAGAGAAAGAGGAAAGGAACGAATAGTAAAAATAAATTCCTTCTGTAAAACTCAAGCTTTCAATAATGTCCCAATAGATGAATGAAACTAGTAAGAAAGAAGGAAGTTAATAATAATAATAATGATAAGTTTACCCTCACCCGAAGGCATACAGAAAAACAGCAACAACATTTTTTTTTTTTTTTTTTTTTTTTTTTACGTTGTAGCCTATACCTGTAGGCATATGACGAGTCTTGATGTTGGTCGATCTAGCCCGATGGTGGCGCAGGCTGGATTTTTTTTTATAGTGACACCTGTGGTCTCAGGTGAAGATTCCATTTTCTGTGATGTTCAGATCTTCAGTTAAGGCGCATGCAGCCCCTAGAGTCCACCGTCACACTCGCAATCGGCAGACAGGTATATGCTGCATGTGGGTTGCTTCGGCCACTCGACAATGGCTTTGATAGTTGTTCCTTGATGAGACTTGAACTCAGGACCTTCTGTTCCCCTACCAGGCTCTTGAAAGAGTTGCCCCCGGCAGGATTCGAACTCGGGACATTGAGTTCAGCACTCCAAGACGCTAACCACTCGGCCACCGCCTCCCCCAACATATAGCATCATAATATCGTCTGTCTGTCTGTCTGTCTGTCTGTCTGTCTGTCTGTCTGTCTGTCCTTCTCTCTCTCTCTCTTCTCTCTCATTTTCGTGGTATTTATTTCCTTTTGTTCCATTTTTATCCTCTCCCTTCTACTGTGGTTTGATTTCTAGTGGGTTTCTATAGGATTAGTTCTTGGTTTTCAACTTCTCTCTGCTTTCTTTTTAAATTGTTTTCTTCTCCACCTCGTCCCTTGCCTTTTCTCATTTGCTCTCTTTCTTTCTTGGTATTTCTTTCTCCATTTTTTTCTCTCCCTCTCTTGTGGTTAGATTTTGAGTGGATTTCTAGTACTTAAGTTCTTGGTTTTCTCTCCTTCTTGCATTCTTTTCTCTCAATATTTTCCTCTCCAGCTCGTCTCGTGTAGCTTTTCCTTTGACCCTTCTGTATAATTTATGTTTATAAGAAATTAAATTCATCTAGTACAGTATTTTCTCGCTTGTTATGCATACCGCCTCTTCTTAATCCTATAAATTCATTAATCATCTGCCGTCATATTTCACCCGTTATGCGCTGCCTCTGTCCCTTTTCCCCTCTTGTCCCCTCTTTCCCCCTCCTTCCATCACCTCTATAGCCATATCTTAAGGTCTTCACGCCTCACTCCCCTCACATTCATGCTCATTTTCTTGTGACTCATCCTTCACACTCACAAAAGGATGCCTCGCCAGCTCTCTTCTTCTAAAATCATTCTTTTTACTTCTTTAAACAAAATTTTCTTGACTTTTCATCACTTGCCTTTGTTTTCTCCTACAGTCCTTCCTTAGACTTCTTTTTAATTTATTATTTTTTATACATGCCTGCCACTTGCCTCTCCATTTTAGTTTTCTACAATTCTTCTTTTAATTTTTTTTCTGTTCTACAAGACCTTTTCAAACTTGCCTCCCCAGATTTATTCCACAATCCCTCTTTTTGCTTCTTTTTAATGTCTTCTTTTTTCTACATGGCATTCATTTTATTTTCTACTTGCCTCTCCATTTTTGTTTTCTTCTACAATCCTTTTTTTTACTTTTTTTAATTTCATTTTTCTACGTGACCTTTTTACGTGCCCTCCATTGCCTTTGCTTTCTTCTACAGTCCTTCTTTTTACTTCTTTTTTAATTTGTTCTTTATTCTATATGACATTCTTTTTACATGTATGTCCTCTACTTCCATCTCTAAAAAAAATATGAGGAGAAAAATGAAGAAAAGGAAACACAAGAGTCACGCTTTGCCACTTACAGTCACTTGAGTCACTGGGTGTAAAGCAGTGGTTCCCAACCTTTTTTGTTGTTGTTTCCCCCTTCAACCAGTTCAACCATCCGGATTTCCCCCTTCATGTGGACAAGGAAAAATGTAGCCAAAACACAAAATTTACTTGCTTGATTACACAAGTATATAGATTAGTAACTATCGTCTATAACTATATTATATACTTGAAGAAAATTCAATAGCCGCATTCTAAGACTTTTTTTTCAGTCGACTAAATGCTAGTAACTTAGATGTCCCTCAGGATAAATTTCCCCCTTAGAATCCTGAAGTTTCCCCCCAGGTTGGGAAATGCTGGTCTAAAGGGTGATGCAGGGACGGTGTTGAGCCAGGCGGTGGTGACGTGTGCACCCCTGAATATGGCTTCCGGTAGTGTCTGGCGGCCCGGCGGGAAGGCTGGAAGGGCGTAACACAGAGAGGGCCGGGACTGAGCGGGGCGAGGGGGAAGGGGTGGGGAGAAAGGGGCGAGGGGGAAGGGAGAAGGGGGCGTTTTGCATGTCCAGTAGTGAGTTTTTCTTTTTCTTCACATTTTCTGTAGTTTATCGAGTCAACCTTCCTTCCTTTCTTCCTTCCTTCCGTGTTCTCGTGCACTTCATCATCACACGCGCTTCTTATTATCATCATTTATTCATTTAATCACTAAGTTTTGTTTACAGTTGATTTAACTACTCTTCTATTTTTTTGGTGGGTTTTTTCTGATGTGATTTTTTGTTTCGTGAATGTGTGGGAAGCAATTTTTCATTTTTTTTTTTTTTGTCAATGGTGTGTGTGTGTGTGTGTGTGTGTGTGTCTGTGTGTGTGTGTCTATGTGTGTCTGTGTGTGTGTGTGTGTGTGTCTGTGTGTGTGTGTGTGTGTGTGTGTGTGTGTGTCTGTGTGTGTGTGTGTGTTGTGTGTGTGTGTGTCTGTGTGTGATGTGTGTGTGTGTGTGTGTGTGTGTGTGTCTGTGTGTGTGTCTGTGTGTG